>JAHQIV010001209.1:0-13062 GCA_030463285.1 Phytophthora europaea
ACCCTCCCACCCACCACCCCAAGCAATTTCCTGGGTTATTTTAGCAACATTCTAGGTTATTATTAGATTTTTAACAGGCAATCCCGCGGAACGCGCTGCAACCACAGAAAGTACGTTTTATTTTGTGTGTAAGTACTGTGACTTCGGATCTTTGGTGGATAGCAAAGAGCCAGACACAGGGTATTGGGTTGAACTTTCGTGCAACAAAAAATAAAATGCATTGCGCGCCAAAAATTTCTAAAAATCCACTGCCCCCCCTGGAGCTCACAGTACCCAACGTGAACGCCTTGCGCGCGCCACCTGCATCGCTGCTATGATACGTCTGCCACCGCTCGCCCCCCCCCGTATAAGCTGTTCATAACGCTAATCTGTATCACGGGAGGACAGCGATGGTCTTCCGGTCTACCCAGCGCGCGGCGCAGTCACAGCCTCGCAGCGGACAAGCGCTGAGCTGTCGCGAATCATGATCCGACAAGAGCAGAGGAAACAACGCGTCGACGAGCGTGCCGAAGCCATCGCTAACGCATTCAAGAAGGCGCAAGCAGATGGGAGGACATGAACACTGGCTGTCAGGCGGCATGAACGGCACCTGATTCGACAAACCTTTGGTATCTCTCCCGATACAAGTCACGATGACGCGGGAGAGGAGACCGAGGTCCTCATTAGTGGCGAAGAAGCTGGAGATGGAGGAGAGCCGTACTTCGGATGATAGAGGCGGTGCGTAAGAAGACGGTTCAGAATACATGGAGGAAGACGCGGGTGAAGATGAGGAGAAAGAAGGTGATGAGGAAGAGTCGGGGAACGCTGCATCTGAAGATGGATCCGAAGACACCGAAGTCTCACCAAAGCTTCGCCGAAGTCGGGTGGGAGACAAAAAGAGACCCGCGCTGTCGCTGTTCAATAACTTCCCTACGACATTCAGCAGCTGGCAAGATTTTCATGAAGTGTTCCAGGCGTATCAGGTGAAGACGTACCAGCACTTCTCCAAGCGCATGAGTACATCCGTCACTGTCCGCAACAATCAGATCAAGAGAGCTGCTTTGATACTGAAACGCCAGGGCAAGAAGTAGCGAAAGAAGGAGAAGTTTTTGCCGGAAGAGTGGGGTCAGTACTCAGAGACCCTTGTGTGTACGCACGGCCAACCGTACCACATTCGCGGAAAAGGGAAGCGGAAGCACGAGAAAGTCCGAGGAACTGAATGCTCAGCTCGTGTGAATGCTCGCGTTAAGGCTACGTTGGATGACTCGTGGGTGCTTCGAGTTACGGCTAGTGGGTACCACAACCACGAAGTCAATGTGCACGTGTGGGAAGAGTACTCGGGAACAGGACTGGGACAGACGAGTGCTTTCAAAAGGACGTCGATGTGTTACGCAAGGCTAGTGCAAGCGCGAAAGGTATTCTGCAGTACCTCCGTGAGCGAACAGGTAAATGCTTCCTGCTGTTTAACTTTGGTATTGTTGGTTTAACTTTAATACATGTTTGGTATGTTTTGTAGGCAAGAAAACCAAGCTGAAATATGTACACAACATGATCCAGAGGCAACGCGTCAAAACCAAGCCGGCCTCAATGATGCGCAACGAGCACTAGCTGTACTGGACGAGTCCTGCCGCCAAAACGGAGGCAACTCGGCTGAAATTGTGGTAGATTCTGAGACGGAAGTCGCGCGGGTTGTGACGTTTCAAACAGCCAAGATGAAGCGTCTTTTCAACGCCTTTCCTGAAGTGGTGCTGGTGGACTCAACACATGACACCAACGCGAACCGATACAAGTTATTCAGCTTCGTCGTACATGATGGCTTTGGCAAGGTGAGCTACTGTTGCAAGGAATGAATACTTTCCTTGAATAGACTTAGCCATCTTTCTTCTACTTATGTTCTAGGGACATTACGTCCACCACGCGCTCGTCGAGAGCGAGCATAAAGTGAACTTCTGGCGCGTGATCGAGATCTTCAAGAAAAACAACCCTGAGTGGGAGAAGGCTCGGGCATTCATGACCGACAAGGCTATGCACGAGAAGACCGTGTTGAAGGAGGAGTTTCCTCAAGCACGTCAGCTGCTATGTCAGTGGCACGTAGTCACTTGGCTCAAAAAGCAAGCAGCCAGGCTGGCTTCGTCCGTGAAGAAGCAAGTGAAGGCGATGATGGGACTCCTAGTGTACGCGCGCAGCAAGATGGAGTACGACGAGGCGAGGAGCACAATGAAGGAACTTTTGGGCGGCGATGAAGGACACCCTCTCTATCAGACGTTTTGGACAACTGGGACAACTCGCAGGAGGAATAGGTATCGTACCTCAGCGGCAACGTGCCGCACCTAATGAACAACACAAACAATCGCATCGAATCCAAGAGGGGCAAGATCAAGGACGTGATCAAAGGCACATGCAGCATTGATGAACTAGTTACGACACTGATTACGCTGCAGGAATACGCGGATGACCAGTACATCGCAGAGTTTCATCGCGTTGGGAGCAGACCCCGCGGACCAGACGAAGACCCTGAATTGGCTGCATTGGGGATGCAGATCAGCCCATTCGCGTTTAGGCTAGTGGAGGAGCAGCACGGTTTGGCGACAAGCCCGAATACACACCACAACGTCGAGCTACTATCCCCTGGTAAGGCTATTGTGATGAGCAGCTCTACCGGTGTGACGTACGAGGTGAACGTCGAGGTACGACACGATATTGCTATATTTTTGTACTTTTGGTGAAGATTCGCACTAACGTTTTGGTGGTGTGTTGCCGTAGCGGAGTCGTTGCAAGTGTATCTTCATGAAGTCGTGTTTGCTGTCATGTCGCCACGTCATGCACGCCAGGATTAAACTCGGCTATGAGACCGTGATCCCTCCGATGAAGTCAATTCCTGCCCGCTGGATCGTGCACAGTGCTATCAACAATATCGCCGAGGGAGATGTGGTCGCTGGAGGTCTCCTCGAAGTTCAGCCGCTCCACTTCCGAAGGTGAAACCTGTCTCGGCGTCTGACATGTACATCCAGTCGAAGGCCTTGACAGAGAAAATTGTGGATCGCATGGCGTTGCAGACGACGCCTACGTATTCGGTTGCTTACAAGTGGCTGGAGGACTTCTACAATGCGCTGAACAACGGCCACGTCGTCGACTTCGCTCGCAACAACACTGCTTGTTTTCCTGGGCTTTCGCAGATGGCCTCCATGGGAGCTGCGACTCTATCGCAGATGTCGTTTGCTTATCCGGTAACACAAATGGATACAAGTACGCAAGCGAGTGATGATGAAGTTCCCCCGACGCAACGCGAGTCTCAGAGCGGATCGCGTGCCCGAGATAACAATGACAACGATGACGAAGCTGCCTCGCCAGTCGCATCCGTGCCGACTTCCATGGTATTCTCCGGAGCAGTTGACCAAAAGGACACCGAAAACGCACCGAAGCGTACCGAAAGCGAAGAACTCAATGGGGGCGTCAACAGTGGAAGTTTGCAGAGAGGCCACTAGTCCACGGAATGACGAAAGCACAGCGTCGACACAAGAAGAAGAAGGAGGAGCACCAGCTTGGACGCGACCTCGCAGAAAAGTATCGGAACGGCAATGCTACGACACCCGCGAAGTTGGAAGATGTTGCGAGAATGCTGGACGGACCATACAGCCTATTTCACGCAACGCCGATGGCGGATACGCTGATACTGCCGTTCGTCAATGTCCAAGGCAAGGCTCAAATCCAATTGTTCAGCGTCGGACAGAGCATTCCTGCATTCAAGACGATTCCGCAGCTGGAGCAGGTGATGGAGGCTATTTGTGCGATGGAGCTACGCCCTAAGAGCCTAAAACTGCTTGCATACTGGCCAGGATACGGCGGTCTTTCAAAGGACCAACTGGAGAACATGCGTATTGTGCACGAGGCCAACAAGCAGCTCGTTCTGGGCAAGAAGACAACCGCGTGGATTGAAACCGTCAAGTGGACTATCAAGGATCTGTGCGCTCCGTTCAATGGCACAAACGCAGTGACAAAGGTTCATACAGAGAGAGGTTGCATGCTTCGAAGGTAACTGACACTAACTTAATTGGTTGTCTGCTACGGTAGAGTCACAATACAAAGGCTGCATCGAGACTCTGAATCTTGGTGTGAACAAACGAAGAAGTGGAAGGCAACAAGTTACTCGACTTTCGCGAGAATCTTTGGCTCCACTCCACGTCAATATTGATGGCGCTGCTTACTTTGAGATACGAATACTCGCGCGTGGGTATCGTCGATCCTAGCTACCATGATTTTGCAGCGATGGCGCAGAAACAGAGTGTTGCCAGGGGACTGGGGGCTACGAATCCCAAGTATGAACGTGTACTTGGCATCTTCAACGTAGGCAGTCACTGGGTTGCGTTCATGATCGAAAAGAACGCCTAGATATGTCATATGTTCGATCCGCTACAGTCTGAGCGAAACTACGCCGCCATTGAAAGGAGTGTACGCAAGGTGATGGAGCCCGTGCTAGACCTGGAAGGCAAGCTCGACTACAAGAAGATTGACTGGTGCGAGCAGCAGGACGGGAGTTCGTGTGGCATTTGGTGCATTGCGGTGCTGGAAATGTTAGTTGTGGGAGCTTCGTGGAACGACAAAATCTACAGGTTGCAGCCGTACCTGCGTATGCGCTACTTGTACAAGGTGATTAGCCTGATGATAAAGCCTGCAGCTTGCGAGTAGTGGCGATAAGTAGTGACGGCGACTGCTAACCTGAATTTCGTTTTGCATCTCGAGTTGCCAATGTTTGGTGTTCATACCGAAAATAGTACTGAAACTTCACACTACGTCTTGTGGTCACGAAAAACGCCCAAGTCCGACAGTTCCCAAATATAGAATTGTCCTGGAAAGATAGAGACACCGTGGTGTGCTCATTTCACATCAACCAGATGTTATGTTATATTTCCCCTATACCCACGTAATTTATCCGCCAGCTGTTATCACGTCATCAGCCAACTACCGTAGCACGTCAATTCATGGCCGTCTACTTCCTGTAGTTGGAGCATCGTCCCAATCCCGCTAAGAGGATGAAAAAACGGCTTCATCGCTGTCCGTTCCCGCCCGCATATAAGGCATATGTCCTTAATAGATACACGACAAAATTTGAACCATTTAGCGGTGGCCCGGGCTGCCATAATAGCCCGGTTCTCAAAAATCCTGAGATAACGCATATGCAAAACATGAGGTGGTTTATTCAGTTACTCAAGAGTCGCAGTTGGAGCGCACACCTCCGAAGCTGTTTTCACTGGAGAAAAGAAGGTGGGTATCGACGGGCTCTTGGTGATGTGGCGTGGCAGCTTGGGCGGACGACCAACTCGTTTTTTGCTTTAAGGAGGGATGCCAACCGCTACTTTTCTTTTGCTGCCAGGTGTCTCGGTGCTTGAATTGGTCTGCTCTGATCCGCACGTGGTTTCATTCGGTCCCGGTGTAGACGCTGGATCCACCGGATAAAATGCAAGGTATTGTGGTGGGATCGAGAAATACTTAAACGAAAGTGACTTGACCTTCTTCATGGTCAGCGAGAGAGGTACAGCTGGGTACACAAAGTGTAGCCATCCACCCACCCAGCCACGGCGATCCTAGTTTTGCTGCCAGTGACTACGTATGCCCTCCTACTGTACGCTAGCTAATCATTAGCACCAGACGATGGCGCACCTGAAGCTTGTTCAAGAAGATGTTGGGAGGAAGGAGTAGCAGCGCTTACCACCGCGACCGGACCGGGAGTTTTTCTGTTGTGACCAGACTTTCCACAATTCGCACACTTCTGGGTCCTGGTAGGTCTGCTCTCTCCAGCTCTTGGGATTCGCTTCTTGCGATTTCTGCCTTGCTTGATCTCTTTCCGCTTAGCAGGTAGAAGATGACTTTTTTCAAGTTCACTGGTTGCGGGTAGTTCTACTGCGGCGTCGCCGAAAACATTGGAGTAGTTAGAGACCTTGTAGCAAGCGCTGAAGCGAGAAAAAACGCTGTCGAGTTGCCCGACGTGCGATAACACCGCAATCAGGTGCTTGCATGGAATCGGGTACTGGTCCATGAACGCGCAAGTGCAGCGATTACCTTCGAGATCCACCGTGCGTCGGAAGGGTGGAAGCCGGCCAACCCTCGACACGCTCGCTTCGTGAAGTGCGTGCAATCGCTCGCCGTGGGAGGCTGGCAGTGTTTATTAATAGATTCAACATGACCACGGCCCGGTAAGACCCAAAGACGAAGTGTAATGACAAACTACAGGTATGCATCTTTTGAAAAAAAA
This sequence comes from Phytophthora europaea, assembly GCA_030463285.1. Lineage (NCBI taxonomy): Eukaryota > Oomycota > Peronosporomycetes > Peronosporales > Peronosporaceae > Phytophthora > Phytophthora europaea. The sequence continues at coordinate 6,230 of JAHQIV010001209.1, forward strand.
AACTCGTAGTATGCGCTTTTTGGAGTTTTCTCCGACTCCGCGTCTCCATTTCCGATGATAGAGAAAGTATCCGCATCTTGGTCAGCTGTTGTAACCAGATGGCGCGTAGTAACAACACCAGCGTCAATCTCGTAGAAAAAGTTCGCTGTGTATCCATCAGGCATAGTAGTACGGTTGAAGTACTTTGATAGAAGAGCTTTCCAGCCGACGAAAAAGGGACCAGTCCCTGTTCGATGATCCAGAAATTCAGCTTTAATAGCTGGTGTTGTGTTCATCTGGGCGACCACCTCTCCTGGATCGTAAAGATTTTTGCCTTTTAAATTGCGCTTGCACCAACCGACAACTCTATCCGCTAAGTTGTGAGAATGTCCCGGCAGCAGGAACAACAACACCACTTTCGTGTAGAATACAATCTAGAGCAACGCGTAGAATATGAAAACAGCACGTGGCTTATTCTGACCCGCACAATTGGCAAGGATGAGAAGTAGCGTGTGGGAGTTCTCTAGAGCCTCATTGCCAGCTTGCATGCACTGCTTTCGAAGACGAAGGTGCTGAAATAAACGGAGACTACACAGAGCATCAGCTCCCTTTCCTTGGGCGCGCTCATCGTACACAAACACATTATTTTCTCCACTCGTAAGGTCGGCGACGACAAAATTGTGCAGCATAAGGTTAGAATTGAAGTAATCCACTGACGGGCGTCTGTTTCCATAGTTTGGCAACGGCAGGCCTCCACCAAAATCCTCAATCTGTATCTGCATGACTGGAACATTGGGATACTGCACGGTGCAAGCTTCTAGCGGAATCTCTGCATGGTCGGAAATTACTTCTGCAGGTACTGGCTGGCCCGGCGCGTATCGAGCAACATACTCCTTCACAAAAGTCGACATCGCTCGACGTTGACTTATTGCTGCATCTAAGTGAATACGTTTTTCAATCTCCAGCTCACTGCTCGTCATCACTCAAAGCACGCCTAAGTAACTCCACATCAATCCGTACACAGGTGTCACACTCGTCAGTACAAACCCCGTTTAGAGAACATGCTTAATAGAAGGCATGACCATGGTTGGGGATAGCATATCGATCGCCACCAAGAGCTGACAGCCAGTCACTTGTGATCCCCAAGCAGCTCTCGAGCTCGTCTTTTGCTTGAGTTTTGCTGTCCATTTTACAAATAGCACCATCATGAGCAGCGAGCGACGTAGCTACAACATCAACGAGAAGCTTGCAGTTCTAGCAGACTACCAGAAGGGGGTGAAAGACCACGGGTTTGAGACCCTCAGTGCGAAGCACAACGTGCCTGCAAAGACTATCCGAGGCTGACACGACGTCGAAGATCAGCTCAAGGAGACCCTCTAGAACAGGCAAGTCGCAACCCGAGTCTCGCGTCGTCTTCACCTTAGCGGAGCTGGACGCAAACCAGCCCACTCGGAACTTGAGGAGAGACTTTTCGAGTGGATCGCAGCTCGTAATGCCAAAGGCCTTCGTGTAAAGGACGCTTACATTTGTCTACAGGCCAATAATATGTATCGCGAGATGCATAGTGGCGAAGCTACAGGCTTTGAAGCCTCTCCAGGCTGGCTAGCCAGATTTAAGCGTCGGATAAACCTCGTCTCATGGCGCCAGACAACATCACGGTCGCTTCCCGATGACTCACCTCAAATCTGCCGCGACTGCATCGAGCGAGCCCAGAATCTCATTGAGACGCACGGCATCAAGCCCCGCAACATCACCAACATGGACCAGGTGTTGCGCTACTTCGAGACGGGGCCGAAGTCAACGATCACTGCGCGTGGCTCCCGTGAAGTGCTGTTGCGGAAAGGTGGATCGAGCCATCGGCTTTTTACGGCGACGTTCACTATCACTGCAGAGGGCAAGGTGCTCACGCCCCACCTGTTTTTTTTTCCAAACTGAAGTACAGACCGTCGTGTCCTCCAGGCGTCATGGTCGACGTCAATCCCCCTGGTATGTGGAGCACTGACATTCTTCTGGAGCATGCGCGGCAAGTTGTCTGCGGCAGGAAGGAGACGCAGCTCTATCGCGAACTGGTTTTGTACATCATCGACTCTTACGGCTGCCACGTCAAGCTTGCTGATTCCAAGCGACTTGAAGCGCTCAACGTTTTTGTCCTGGTGGTACCACCAAACATGACCAACATCCTGCAACCACTCGGCGTGGCCGTCAACCAATAGTACTACAGAGACCAGTACGATGAATACCTCGGTAAAGCTCTAAAAGATCCTCTGCATCAGACAAAGGCAGGCAACCCCAAGGTACCTCGCTATGCTACGGTGGCGCAGTGGACGTTGGATTGGGTGGCGTCTAAGGATTTGGCCAGCATCAAGCGGGCGTTCACGCTATGCGGTCTGGTGGACAAGCAAGAGTTAAACACGGCCGATCTTCACCTACCACTCCGTGAATTGCTTGCTGTAGACGTGAAAATGGAGCTCTGGAATCAGCAGTACCGTAACCTCGCGGACGCAGACGACGGAGAGCAACTCGACATAAGCGCACCGCGGTGGTACTTGCCAGACGACCGCGTCTTGAGCTTGTTCTGTTGCCTTCTCCACGGAATTCGCACGCCCTTAACCCTTTCGCGAGCCACTCGGCTAAACTATAGTATACAAATCGAAGTCAATATTTCTTAAAGGAGCATTTTGCTACCTTTAAGGTATGTGATGGGCAGCCTTCAAATCTTCCATTTAGGATTTGTAGTTACTTTTATGAAAAAAGTGCCGTGGTTCTGTACTTTTCTGTTACGACTATGAAAATAATTACGTGACTCTGTGCTTGAAGTCGCTTAAAGGAGGCATTTTGCTTCCTTTAACCGTTCTTCAAGTGAAGTACCCGTATGTAACGACGTTAAAGGAAGCAAAATGCCTCCTTTCATCGCGAAAGGGTCAAAGGAGTATGTGGCCGAGTTGACGAGCTACATGGAAACACTGCGCGACCTGGACGGCCTCTTTGACGAGGGCTACATGGCTGATATTCGAGATGGGACCGAAGAGCCAGGAGAGCTGGAGCTTTACGCAGCGTCCTAAATCCATCGCTGGGCCATCGAGGTAAGTACCATCGACACGAGCAACAAGTTGGTGTCAAAGTTCTCGTACACCGTAGACGCGAAAACAGTATGTCTGGCTCGCTCGGGGTCATACTTCGCAGTGAAGGTCGATGGCTACGCCATCTAACTCATAATACACGTTTTCTTTGAGCTCTTTCAAAAGAATGCCCCGTCCCATAAATATTTAAATTAATGACAAAAACCTCCGTATACAACGCAGCCACCCGTGAAAGAAAAGACCCGTTACAAATACACAACTGTGTGAACTGCACGCAGGCGGGCATGAACCCACGCCGGCCGAATGCCGTTCGCCGCGTGGCACACGGTGCTCAGCACAAACCCGTCTCGGGAAGAGGAGGGGACATGACCCGCCAGGGCTCTGTCCGCGAGGGGGTTGTGGCTGGCACCGATGGTGCGACAGCGCCAGTCTATCCACGACTCGTGCTTAGCAAGCCAAGGCATTCCGAGGATGAGATCGTATCGATCATCCATGTCCAAGACAATGAACGGTTCGACCGAGTTGAAGTCGTCAAACTTCACGCTTAAGGGTAAGATAACCTTGCGTGTCGACACAACGGAGCCTGTCGCCAAGCGAACAGATACATTCGTATTACTCTTGGAGGCTTCTAAAGCGCTAGCATACAATGAACTGGTATTGGCCACACTTGCTTTCGTCGCAAAGTTAAATGACGCTCCTGAGTCAATCAGGACAGTCATCGATTCTTGATACCCTTTCACGCTGGCGGTGACGACCACGAGGTTAGACCGCGCGGAGGCCACGGAGAGACACAAAAGTGTCGTCCCAGGGACTTGCTCCTTTGGACGAGGCGGTGAGAGACTCACCTTTCTTGAAGAGGAGCGAAGTCTCCCAGCAGGGCATCCCGCACCTACTGGGTGTCGCCGTTTTCCGACCCCACCGCCTCAAGGCAATTGAGGGCCGGCCGAGCCGAGGGCTTCTTGTCGCGCAGCGTCTTCCACGGATTGGTGGGACAGTTCCTACGGAAGTAACCAGAATGGTTACAGCCAAAGCATCTACCACTCGCACGTTGCCCACGCTGAGAGCGTGCCGATTCGGCAAGAGAGATCTCCATTGGAGTGGGACCCTCCCTCGTCTCAATATGGGACATGTGGCCTTGCGCTGAGTGCAAACAATGGTCTTCCAGCATGGCGATGTGCACCGCTTCATTGAACGTCTTCGGCTGGTGCCGGAAGAGTTCCGTCCGAATCGGACCCGTGCGGACACCGTCCATGAAGACCGTCACCTTGACGTTCTCAGAGAGGGGTGCGCCGGCCATGGCGGCTTCGAGGTTATGGAGCTCGATGGCGTAGTCTTGAAGCGACCGCTTGTCTTGCTTGCACCGTAAGAAACTGGAGCGATGACGATAGGCCACATTGGCTAGGAGGAAGGTGGAGCGAACCTCCTGCTCCATAAACGACCACGAGGTGAAATACACCGGATTCACCGTCTCACGGGCCATGGCCCACGCGCGCGCGTGCCCTCCAAGGTTGGATAGCGCGAACGCCACCTGAGCCCGCGCGTCATAGATCTGACCAGCGCTGAGCGCGATCTCGATCTCACGGACCCAGAAGACGAGACTGTCCGAGTATTTGCCGTCGAACGTCGGAACCGACATCTTGACGGGCTTCGTCGTACTTGGTCGCGCAGTGAACGAGGCCGAGTTCGTGGCGGACGCTTGAGCCGCACTTTGTGCCTCAGCCCGCATCGTCGCACGAGCGGCTTCCTGCGCTGCAGCGCTCACGTGAGCAATCAGCGACGACTCGTACTTGTCGAAGCGTTCCACGCGCGCCCTCTGCTGCTCCGCAGGAAGGTTGGGAAATCCAGCCAAGGCTGCCTTGCCCAGGAGGCTGACCATCTTCTCCAGGGTTGCCCAGTGGGCGTCTGATAGATGGGGAAAGTCCTGCCGAGACGGCAGCCGACTCCCTGAGTCTTCCATACTCAGAGAGACCCTGATTGTAGAGATCCGCGTCGGCCGCGGGATTGACTACAAGTGCTACCAGGTATGGCGGGGGTCACACGCACCGTAGCTTAGAGGAAGTGTAACACTCTAACCACAACAGACGCCTGGCGTCTCTGTTGTCTGGTATGCAAAAGGCCCTGCCTTATCGGTCGTCTTAGTACCGAGTACTTAAGAGACTTGCACACTTGTAGGTTAGAGTTAAACTGACTTGTATTAATAACACTCACAAGTTCCTATCTACTGCTTTCTATCTGTATACTGAATCCCTGTCTAAATTGCGATCTTCCTCAGCGGTTGGCTCTCGTGAACCGTTGACCCTTAAGTACGACCGACCCCTAACTAAACATATTACCTGGGGGAGGTCTACTTAGAATATTCTGCCTGAGAGGCCCTGGTGTGTAGCACGTCACAGTGGTGTGTGACACTCAGTTGTTGTGGGCCACACCGGCCGGTGTCGTCCACACCAGAGAACATATCTTTTCCTGAAAAGGACGCTGGCCAATCCTGGCCCCATTACACCTCATGTCAAGGTCCACACACTGATTCTGTGATAGAGACCAAAATTTTAGTGGCCCGGCTACATGGAGTGGTACATTAGGCTAAAAAAGTGAGATGTTCACGAATTATGGTTTTGAAACTTGGATATCGTTGCTATTTACGGCAATGCTTCGATGGCTAGTTTAGAGACGCCCTACTGTGCGGAAAACGTTGTCAAAATCTTCTTCTAAACTAAACTAAGGGTGCCTAGCTGCTGGCCTACTTCACTCGTTGGAATAACTTCATTGATGATATCCTCGGCGTCTTCGATCTCAACTTCCTCCACTGTCTCAACAGTCCTACACTAGGTCTCATACTAATTGTAGTTAAAACAATTGGATTTATACAATTATGGTCGCTGTACATTGTCACCGGGGAGGCGAGGTCTCCCTTTCGAGCGTCGCTTTTGCTGAGGTGTCATGAAATGGCGGAGCGAACGGCTGGACAGAACCGACCAACAGGGGCGTATGTGGCACAAATTACACACTGTGTGCCTTAACAAAGGCTGCTCAGGAAAGTGTCCCGTTTAGCCATTTTTGGATTGGCTAAATCACCCCTGTATGCCTTGGCATCTTGCAAGCCTTGACATGTGGAATTCGGTATTGTAGGTTCTAGTCAAAATTTCCATGGACGATTGGCTCAATCAACCGCCTCGCAATCGACGCGATCGCTCGAGCGTGTACTGCTGCTCGTTTAAGTACGAATTATCCATGACATGCGGCTCCTCGGCTACTCCAAAATTGACTAGGGAATTGTATGGGCGATTCTTGAAAAATAGCGACTGCTGTCTCCGACTGGAGCATCCCCTTTGTATAACTTAATCTGAGGGGCACAAACCTGCGCAATGCGAGCGCAGCGAGCCTAGCCCCGCGCGAAGCGCGGTAGGGTTCATGCCTCACAGGCAAGGGTTTTGGGGGTTTAGGCAGGGTGTACTAACCTCAGCAGCACAGAAATCTAGGACCAATAAAACGACCAAAAGTAAGAGGCTTAAGAAGAGTTGAGTTTTAGGAGATACACGAGCTTATTATTATGGACGGAAAGGTCATGATTAGATCTATGAGGGATATGTCTGTCATTGTGTTCCCCATTGTCCTTCAAGTCGAAAACGAGGTTTAAAAATTGTCACTAATAATTTGAGTTTTGTCCTTAACTCTAGGACAAAAATCTTAAGTTAATTTGAGCTCAGTATGTGGCTTCTACTATGAATGCAGCGGGGCTGCCGTAGCTAGTGTCAGAGGAAGACTAACAGACTCAGA
>JAHQIV010001210.1:738-13062 GCA_030463285.1 Phytophthora europaea
GCCGGGACATGACCTACCACCGAGAGAACTGCGAGCTGTACGTGGCGGCCTCGGGCTCGGACGTGTACCGCATCAACCTGGACCAGGGCCGCTTCGTGGCCCCGGTCGGGCTGCAGTCGCAGGCCTCGGCGGCTAACGTGGTGCAGCTGAACCCGATCCACCAGCTGCTGGGCGTCGGCTGCGACGACGGCGTGGTCGAGATGTTCGACTCGAGGAGTCAGCAGCGCGTGGGAAGTCTGGACATTGCCGCGCACTTTGCCTCGTCCAAGTCGGATAAGCAGCTCGAGGTGTCGGCGCTGAGGTTCGACGACGACGGACTGACCTTCGGTGTCGGCACGTCCGAGGGACAGTGCCTGCTGTACGACCTGCGCTCGTCGCGCCCGCTGCTGGAGAAGAACCACCAGTACGGACTGCCCATCGTGAACCTGCAGTTCCACGACTACGCGCGCAAGGTGATTTCGTCCGATGCCAAGGTGATTAAGATCTGGGACCGTCGTGATGGAGCCGTGTTCACGAACGTGGAAACGCCCGCTGAGGTCAAGGACGTGTGCATCGTGGAGGGAGCGCAGGGCAAGTCCGGTGTGCTGCTTGTGGCTGGCGAACAGGAGCGTGTGATGAGCTACTACATCCCTGAGCTGGGAATCGCTCCCAAGTGGTGCTCGTTCTTGGACTCGCTAACGGAGGAACTCGAGGAGGAGGCACAGGCCACGGTCTACGACGACTACCGCTTCGTCACACGCGCAGAGATTGCGTCCTTCGGACTGGACCACTTGGTGGGCACGCCGCTGCTCAAGGCGTACATGCACGGCTTCTTTATGGACGCTCGCCTGTACAACAAGGTGAAGGCTGTGGCCGAGCCGTTCGCGTACGACGAATGGCGCAAGAAGAAGCTCAAAGAGAAGGTCGAGGCGAAGCAGTCCAACCGTATCACCATTCAGCGCCGACTGCCCAAGGTCAACCGCGCTACGGCAGAGCGCATTCTGCAGACCGAAGCCAAGCGGAAGAAGAACAGCAAGGCTGCCGACGGCGAGGAGGCTGATGCGGACTCGACATTCTCCAACCCGCTGGGCGACGATCGTTTCTCGCGCATGTTCACGTCCACAGACTTCGAGGTGGATGAGGAGAGTGATACGTACCGCATGCTGCACCCGAACGCTGCCAACACAAAGCAGCCACGCAAGAAGGAGGACATGGACAGTGATGCTGACAGCGACGACGACGAGGATGAAGACGACGAGGTGGGCGGTCGCTTCGCCCGTGTGGAAGACGACGAAGAGGAGGAGGTGGAAGGCAGGCCGAGCGACGAGTCTTCGGACGAGGAGGAGGACGAAGCCCCCCAGCGTGCTCCGCAGCGACCTGCTGCGAAGGGCAAGCGAAAGCCGGCACCCAAGTTCTACGAGATCGCAGAGGGCGAGAAGGTGGGCGACCTCATGTCGTTCGGCTCGTCGAGCGACCGTGCCGCCCAGCGTGAGAAGAAGCAGCTCGCCAAGCTGCCGCTTGCGGAGCGGCTGCGCATGCAGCGCGTCACGGAGAAGGAGCGCAGCGCATTCAAGAAGGAGGAGACCAGCGGCGGAGGCTACATCCGCGAGATGTCGTTCGTGCCTCAGGCCGATCTGCGCAAGCAGCAGCGCGCTCGCGAGCGCGAAGGTGCCAACGCTGACGGTGATGACGACTCGGCGTTTGGCAATGGCAAGCGGCGGAAGAAGCGCGGCGTCGGCGACCTGAAGTTCGCGAACACGGGGCGGAACCCCCGCTTTCGCAGATAAGAGATAGACACCCGTGACCACCCAATAGATACCTTTTTGCTTCAACGTCCTCTGACGTACATCAAGTTGAAGTGCAGGTGGTCAACGGTCACTGGTGAAGACAAGACGGTGCCGGTGCATGAACCCACTGGTCTCCTCCCCTCAAATCTTTTTCGCTGGAAGACGTCACTCCACTCCTCAATCCGCTGTCCAAGCCTCAAGCTCCGATGATCTACTACGACGCGTCCCGGTTGTGGGGGATACTGCTGCGGTGGCACGGGTCGGCACTGAACGGTCAAGCCCCCGTTCGGGCGCTCCACATGGCGGTGGTCGCCCTCATCATCTCGCTCGTCGATCACTTCTACCCGTTCGTGGTGGCGACCAACAAGTCGATGGCGTTCACGGACTCGCTCACGGTGTTCAACACGTTCCTGGGGCTCATCATCTCGTTCCGCCTCAACTCGGCCTTCAACCAGTGGAGGGCGGGCATGGTGGCCATGGGGGCGCTCTCCGAGGCGGCGAGGGACATCGTCGGCTCAGGCTGCGCGTACGTGAGCACGACCATCAAGGAGGAACTGGAGGAATGCAACAACGAAGCCAAGAAGGACGAAGACAATGCCAAACACGCTCAAGAAGAGCTTAAGAAGCACAAGAGCATCGGCGACGAGTGCCACGACAAACCGCGGCCCATTTCGCGTGATATCCTGGAGAAGTGCACGTTCTTCACGGAGCTGCGTCGCCTCGTGTTCCTGTACATCGCCATCGTGTTCCACGACTGCCGTGGCCGCGACGGCATTGACAAGCTGAAGGACTCAGGCGTCTTGACTGAAGCCGAGTACGACGAGCTGTACGCGTCGGGCTCGGAGTACAAGAAGGAGGTGAACGAGGTGGAGTCCTACTGGGATCTGAGCCGTCGGACTCCCCACAAGCTGCGCGCTGCCATCACTGAGCTCTGGCTGAAGCGGCTGGTGCAGGTTGCTTCACAGCGCGGCCACCTGACACCGGGCAACGCTAGCACCTTGCAAAGCAAAATTTCCCAGCTGCCGAATCTCTACACGACGGTCTTCCACATCGCGAACGTCCCGATCCCGTTCAACTACATGCAGTACCTGCAGTTCCTGCTGGCCGCCTACATGCTGCTATACATGGTCGTGATCGTGCCGAGCTCGGGACTCTACACGCCGGCGTGGGTGTTCGTGTGGGGCACGTTCCTCTTCATGGCGGACGAGATCGCCCTGGAGATCGAGTGCCCCTTTGGTCTGGACGCCAACGACATCGACCTGGAGGAGAGGCTGCTGCAAATCGAAGAGGAGCTCACAGTGCTCATCCGCAGTCAGTACTACTTCATCACCGGTGGCTCGAGCCTCTGCTTCACCGGCGGTTTGTGGTGTCAGTTGCCGAGCTCACTGCTGGAGTCCCAGCCGATCACCAAGACCTTCTCCTTCCACCAAGGTCGACTGTCCCCGTCCAACATCGCGACGGTGCAGGAGCACATGCTGCCAGAGATCAACGAGTACACTGGTCTAATCAAGTCACCACCGGCACGAACCAAGAGCACAGCCAAGAAGAGCACTTCCAGTGGCGGTAGCTATGGGTCCATGGCTTCTGTGGCGTAGTCTGCCTGTAGCCATTTAACTTCAACAACGCTGTTGTCTGTAGCCATTTTAATAACTTCAACATCTCTGTTCTGTGGCATCATGTGTGATCTGTGTGTCATAAACGGTCGGCTCTGTGGCAGCAGTCAATAGTAATGCTGCAGCGGGTGTTGGCTCGGGAGAATGTGGACGAGCGTCGACGCGCGTTGTTTCGCGCTAGCGGCATCAACACGCAGCGCCAATTGTTGCAACGCCCTGTGTGGGACGTCGCCCATGCTGTGGACATGTCCGTTCGCGAGACGGAGGTCTGAGGGCGGAGGCATTCCACTTTGCGCAAAGCTGTAGCATTCTCATGGACTGGTTGTGTAGGAATTAGTGGCCAAACTCTCGATTCGACTGGCCCCAGCAAGTCGCTCGGTAGTGAAAGCTCCTCAGTTTTGATTGCAATGGTATTCCTGCTATGTGGGTTATTACTACTGACCTCTCTCTCTCTATGGTTGTGCATCAGGCCTTCGACCTCTTCTTGGAGAGCGCCAACCACCCGGCGTTCCTTCGAACCGGACTGACAAACATCGATCAAGCGCTGAATGGGGGACTGCATTGCCGAGCACTGTCAGAAGTGCGGTTGTGCTGTATAGTGGTGTGCGGTTGGGTCCGGGTGGTCAAATTGTCGCTGACGAATGGTGCTGTGAGCAGTTTGTGGGCACGTCTGGGATCGGCAAAAGCCAAGTTGCCATGACGCTTGCCGTAATTTGTGCGATGGATTATCCAGAGAGCGGCGTCATGTTTTTCGACGTCGAGCACAACTTCAGCGCTAAACGGTTTGTGTGTGTGTTTTTTTTCTTCAAACTGGCTTAGAATCTGACTTTGTGATGGCGTGGGTGCAGCCTCCTGCAGATAACCCTCGCGCGTATTAGACTGACAAATTCTGGTCAAGAGGCAAACTTGAATCAATTGGCTGCAGGAATCATCAAGCGCATTCGTGTCGTGAAAGTCAGATCCATCGCTGCGTTAGCTGCCAAGTACGTGCGAACTGCTCTGATGTGTTTGAGTTTCATCTCAAGTCTAACACCGTGCTCCTGTGCTGTGCTTACAGGTTGAAGGAAGTAGAGGATTTCATGAATTCATTCAGGGTGAAGCTTCTCATTATTGACTGTGCGACCACTCTTTTCAATAAGGTAAATTAGCTCCCTGGGTGTGCGACTACTTTGCGAATGCAAACACCTTGAGCTAGCGATCTTGCTCTGTTGCGATACCAGGCCAACAACTTAACGCATGCACAACGCCAACATCAGATGTTACGGCTCGCAAGAGACTTGAAGTAGGTCGATCTTCTTCCCCTGCGTTCCTTTCTAGTGGACGAATTAACATGCCGATCTGCCCTCAGACTATTCGCAGACACATACCAAGCATTCGTTGTCGTCACGAATCGTGCAAGCACGGTTGAAGGCGGAGGTAGAATCTTGCGCATCTCTGGTCCCATCGGCTTTGTCTGAGTTTTAATCTGCTGTTGCCGTCAAGGTGGGCTATATACGAAGCCGCAGCTTGGCGACAATTGGGCGCACTGTGTCACCACAAGGGTCGGAAAATGTTGTGGCTTTGTCATGGTTACTTGTTTCAACATCTTTTGACATGCTTTGGTGTGTTGCAGTTCGTCATGGAGCGACACTCGTTGTATTGCGAAATGTCAATCATGAAGTCATCCGTGGCAGGCTACGTAGTCCAGCCGTTCACAGTGACGGTGCGTATCGCCCCAGCTTCTTTCATCTCAGCGCTAACCCCTAATAAAAATCATCGTTAATGCAGGAAGGTGGCGTCGTACCAGTTGAAGACGAAGCGCCATCTCGAGAGGTGCTTGAGGAGGACTTCTCCATCCATGACGACTTGCTGAGCGACATGGCCATCAGCGGACTCCGGACCGACGACCCAGCATGCACACTACGGTGGACGCAACAGAGCAACGCAGAGGACCCAGACGCAACGCAGATCATCGACCAAAGTGACGACGAATCCCAGCCGCGCCAGCAAGATGAAGCACCAGAGGAGACAGAAACCAGCAGCTTCGAGATCGTCTCCGACTCCAACTCGGAGAACGATGACGAATCTTTCTCCTGGAACGTGGTAGAGGAGTAAGTTACTACTACCAAAGCACGCAAAATAAACAAAGCGCAAACCACAAAAAGACAATTGTTCAACGCCGTGTCGAAACATGGCGGGAAGCTTAGGAGGGTGTATTTAGTCCGACGCACGCCCAGCAACTAGCAGGGAGCTTACGCCTTAAGAGCGAAGCGGCGCTTGGGGTAGTACGACTCCTTCTTCTGCTGCTTGAGGGTCTTGAGCGACTTCTCGTGCTTGGAGAGCTGACGGCGGATGGCGCGCGTCTGCTTGCGGCGCAGGTCCAGGGGCACGTGCTTCTTGCTGCCCAGGGCGGCGCGGAGCTTGGCCTTCTGGTTCTGGTTGTACACCGTCAGCACGCGGGCGATCGACTTGCGCACCACGCCGATCTTGCTCAGCTTGGAGGCGGCGCCGCCAATGACCTTGGACACGCGCAGCTGGGCCAGCTCCTGCTGGTAGTCGTCCAGCTGACGGAGCAGCTCAGTCTTGCTCTTGGTGCGGAGCTCGTGCGCCTTGATCTGGACTGCATGAACCACACACAACATCACCAGTCAGCACCTGCGGATCGTGTCGGTCTAGCGTCTTGTCAGTGCCCGCGACGGTGCAGCTACTGGACAGGAAAGCGGCGAGGGCGGAGGCGTATGGCATTGCAGCATTGCAGCGCTCCTAAAGCCATTGGCCGTCCTCGTAACTGCATCTGTTACTGGATGGCGCAGTCCTGTGCCAGTCATTCGCTGCGTGTTGTCCTGTGGATCGCTGCCTGCCTGCCTGTGTGTGTGCTGCCCTGCCCTGCCCTGCCCTGCCTTTCCTGTCCACGGTGGCTATCATTCATCGCGGTCGCTGCGCCGTCGCGGGGCATAGTTGTCGTCACGGCTTACCCATTGTTTCCTAGTTGATGCGTTTGCTTCGAACTTCCCTTTTGTTGCGTGGGCGAGGCAAATGGAGGCGGCTCGGCGGGCCACTGGTTGGCTGGCTGGGCGCGAGCGGCTCGAGTTCCACTGGCGCGACCTTCGCGTTACATACACGAAATAAGTCGCGCTTAAATTGTGAAAGACGACGCGGTGTACCGGCTGTTAAATCCGACGTTTAAGCGCGCTTAAATTGCGAGGAGGTTCTGACCAGTCAAAAGCCTTCTGCTTGGAGCGACACGCATCTGATGCGGGCTGGGGCAATCTGATACTGAGGACTTCAACTTAAAGTTGCCTTTTTCGCACTCACTCGTTCAAGTTGCCTGCCGAGCCTCCTCCTCCTCGGCGTCTCGCTGGTTCTTGGTCACAAGCAGCTGCAGCGTAGCCGTATTTAAATTGGTGAGCTGAACCAACTTTTCCTTTGCAAGATTGGCGTCCCCAGAGCGCTCGAAGCGGTCGCTGACCTCCCTCACCACGTACACCTGCAGCTCCTCGGACAAGCTCAGCAGCTTCTTCGCGTGGGGTTCGAACCCGCCCTCCTCGTGCAAATCCATCCAGACGAACAGCTTCACCATCCACCAGCAAGCCCTGGACGGAGACGCAGCGAGGAATTTACGCGCCTTCTTGCCGCCTAGCTGCCGGTTAGGAATGACCTTGTCGTGCCAGAAGCGAGCGCCATCGATTGCTTCCATCTCGAGCTTCAAGGAGGCGAGTGAAGCGTTGCTTTCTTCTGCGAGGATCCCGCTCGGGACGAATACAACGGCATTGCGTCGCAGTGCCAGCTTAGGCTTGTTTTTCGGCTGGAACGGGTTTAACAATGCGACGAGTTTGCTTCTTGCCAGCTCCACTCGCTTTTCCAGTTTTTCCCGGTCTTCGGGTTCCATGCGCTCAATTAATTGCATCGCCTTGGGCGGTGTCGAGACACGTCGGTTAAGCACAACGTTCCAGTACTCCACTTTCTGCTCGCGTTTGTCGTATTCGACCACCCACGCATATTGCATGATACGGTTGAACTCGATCGTTTGCAAATACAGCAAACGTGCCTTTCGTATAGCACCTTCCAAGATACGCAAGATTTTGGCGTGGAAATCTTTCGTGACATTCAGCGCTATTTGACCTGGTGGTACGTATGCCTGTCGCAAAGCCTCGTCTTGGTCGTACGGTTCGATGTCTTCCCACCGAACGACAACAGAGCGATTGGCTAGAGGTACGAACACAAGGACACTCCCGATAAGAATCAAATTTTGCGTCGACACGATCGTTCCTATGCAGTTCTTCCACTCTCCTTTCAGGATCTTGACCGGCTCGTCGTAGTCGCACCAAGTTCTAGCAGCCTCCAGCACTCGAGCCTTTTGTTTCTTGCTCCAGCGCTTCGTCGCTTTGGATTTATCACTAGATCGTCGCTGAAGAAACAGGGTGCACTTGATATCATCAAACCGCTGTTTGCGTGTATCAATCTCTTGCTTTGTATCAGACTTCAGTGGCGGTGATACGCCAAACACAGCCTTCACCTTGTATGCAATGGATGAGCGCACTTTGTCGTCTTTTTTTCGTTGTGCACGCGCTGCTTGTGTTTGGCGCACAAGCCGCATGTACGCTTTACCAGACTGGCGAGTGACGAATGATCGGATTAATGCTTGTATTTTCGTAGCGGCAAAATTTTGGCGCCGAAGTTCTGCTTCTTGTCGATTTCGCTCCTCCTCGCGCTGTTTCTTCCGTTTCTCTTTTTCCTTTTCAGCATCGGCATCTCTCTTTTCTTCAGCTTTTAGTCGCAGAATAGAGAAATAGTTTAAGCGGTGGCAGTGGTGATACCGTCTTTGGCCTTTAGCATGGTATGAACTCATGCAGCGTTTGCAAAAGAGGTCCAAACAAGTTTCGCATGACCATTGAGCTACTCGGTCAGAGCACTCCGCGCACATGACCACTAGAGCTTGGAACTTGTGTTTAGGCTGATCGGATGGAGTTTTAACCTCCTCCTTAGCTGGTATTTCACGCTGATGGTTTTGCTCTTCTCCTTGCGACTGTCGTTTGTGAACGTGCGGAAAGCACGGATCACAAAAGGGAACTTTGCCATTACCACACTGAAGACACTCCCGTGTTGCTGTTTCCGAGCCGCAGTGGGTGCACCTTTCAATCTTTCGTGGCTGATGCCGCTGAAAGGCGTTTCGTGTCTTGTGATCCCTATCGAAGCAGATTTTACACATGGTATCTTCACACTCCACGCAATAAACCTCTGCTGGAAATTTTGATGCATTTGGGTCGGTGCTGTCCTCGTGCCGCTCACAAAACGCATGGAATTCCTCACCAGGGAACGGTAACGGAACGATTTTCCTGCATACTACCCCCTTCAAGAAGATCGGGCGCTTTATGAGGACTTTTCCGCTGGCAATATGCTGGAGCTTCACAGTTCGCCCCGTGTAATCGATGAACTCGACAAACATACCAGCGAGCATGGTCTTCAATTGTAAGCGAAACTTGTAGCAACGATACGCTAACTGGATAATCGAGGCACATTTGCTCCGGTGCTTCTGTATCTGTTGCTCATGATAGACTATTACGAATTTATCGTGCATTCTTTTGCTGGCTATTCGGCCCGCAAGCCTCCGTAAAACTGCTGCTGACCACAGCAAGCGTTGAGTACAGTGTGCCTCCAGCATTTTCCTGTATTTTCCATTTTGGATCGCGGACGGGAGTACGAAGCGATTCAAAAACCGAAGAAAGCGCTCGTGATCGCTACCAGAATCCACTGACTCGGAAGGTTTCGGTGCTTCCTTGTAACTGTTTGTGCCTGTAAACTTCTCCTTCAGCAACATCAGAATGGCTTTGTTAAATCTTGGAAACGTAATTGTCTTTGCCTTCGGTTCCTTCATCTTTGCGAAAATTACATCAGCGTTCTGCATGGGAAAATGGGTCTTGTGGATGAAAGCATGTGGGAGCGCCTTGAGAAATCTTGCAAAATGAGAATTATCGATTTCGAGCGAATTCCCGGCTGCGTATCGAAAAACCTCTTGCCAAATGCCATCGTACCCCTTCCTCTTCCATTGCCTTCTCGCAAGGTCGACAACGTATAGCGATCTGTCAACGCGTGTATCTTGCTGAGTACTTCCCTCACTTTCGCCGGCAGTTTTATTCGCCTTGAATGTAAAGCTTTGCAGTAACAGCTCATCCTTCACGCGGCTGCGGGTCCTTTCTTCTAGTACCTTACCGACTGCGCTCTCCTCAGCTAAATTCTGCCGTTTTCGGACAACTTCGTACAGCATTCTTCTACCAATAAAACTTCGCGTCGCCCGCTGAATAATTGCAGCATTCAGTGAACGCAAACCCTGGTTCTCTATGCTTCGGCGGGCTTTCCAATGCGTCTGAATTCGTCTTATCATCTTGATAGCATACCTCATTTTTATAAGGCATGTTCGCGTTTTGTATCCCCTCCACACCCGCTGAATTCGTCCAGCGCTCCTCTCCTTCATCCTCTCCCAAGCGCAGGCCCGTCCTCGGATTCCACGTATGCGTTTCTGAATACAAACTGCGGCTAGTCTACGTGTGCGATTGACTGCACGTCGTGTTTTCTCCGCTTCCTTCGCTTGTTGATATCGAAGACGTTTGCGAATCTGCTTGCCTCTCCACCGAGCCTGTAATCTCCGAGCTGCCTGAGCTTCTCGTGTGTTTGAGGCATCACTGGGTTGGAATACATTGGTAGCTTTCAGCAGCGATATTTGCCCCCATTTCTTTTGTAACTGCATCGGAACGAGGATATTAGACTGTCTCTTTCGGCGAGCTTCTTCGATCTGCCTCAATAACTTGCTTCGCTTGGCTACAGCTTGCTGCTTGCGTCTCAAAAGTTCGCTTTTGGCAAGGTAGCACCTCCATGAACACTGTAGAATAAGTACAGCCTTGTGAACGTCGCGCTTGTGTTTGCTTACCCATCTTCGGGCTTGCTGACCCCGATAATGTGCTTGCACTTTGAGAATCTTCGTCTTGTCACGCTCAAAAGCTGCCCGACGACGTCGGAGCATCAAAACTCGCTTCTGTTGCCAACCACGAAACGCACGCTGTATCGAGATTACAGCTCCAAGCACTTTCATGTGTTTTGCCCTCGCAGCAACTTGTAGATTTTTCTGTCGACGACGCTTATCAGCATTGCCAATTTTACTAAGCAACACTCGCTTTCGCTGCGCAAACAGCCGTCGAGCGTGCTTTTGAATGCATATTGCAGCCTTTTTTCTTCGTTGTTTTTGCAGTTCTCGACGCACTGCTACCCACTGAGTGCATAATTGCCGCCAAAACCTTTGAATAGTAATCGCTGCTTTCTGCCGTATTATTGCTCGCTCACGTGAACGCTGGAGTGCATACTGTCTTATACAACGAGTTATTCGGCAGGCAGCCTGTTGTTGTTTGGTTGCTAGTAGAGCAAGAAAAGCTGTTTGCCTTCGTTGCAACTCCTCCCGTACTCTTCTGCGTACCTCAAGTTCATGTTTGGCACTTATCTGCCGCCACCAGCACTGGAGCCGAATACTGGCCTGATTCCACTCCTCTTCTCGCCTAAAAAAAACAAACTCTTTCCAACGATGCAAACCTAGGAAAAGAAGCTGACTTTTTAATCGAGCTCCAGCTCGAAACATAACTTCTGTAGCCCGTTGCTGAGCCGGCGATGCAAATTTTCCAAAACCAAACGCGTAAATAACATCAAGTGGGATCCACTGTTTGATTTCAGCGAGGGTTTCTTTCACCTGGTACTCTGCGGCTCCATGCAGCGCCTCGGCGTATTGTCGCTCTTGAACTAATCTGTTGTAGCTGCTAGACCGCCTTGGCTTATTGCTCCGATTAGGAGTTTTAAATTGATTCGATGGCTGCTTCACCATAACCGTGCTGGTAAAGTCAGCCCTTGTGTTGTCTTCCTTCTCCACGCAGTTTTGCTCGTTCAATCCTCGTGCGGGGTCTATGTCCTCGGCTGATAACGCCGGCAACGCAGCAGGTCGAGTATCACCAGCTTTTCGTGCCTGTAGCGGCTTAATTGCACCGCGTGGCCTCCTCATTTTTCGCAGTGATATTGGCCTCTGCAACGGCTGCGCGTCTGTCTTCTCAACTTTCATTGCGCTCCGATGCTGCGCTTGCTGCATTCGATTTCTCTTTAGCACGCGATAGAAATCTTCGTAAAACTCCAGATGATCTACCAAGCGCTCAAAACTCTCAATTTCACGCAATTCTGCTTCACTAGGAGGAGGCAGATGCGCAAGTCCTCGTCTCGTTCGAGGCGACATCGTCGTCAACAGAGGCAACATCACAGTTGGATTCTTCTTCGGTACAATATCATCTCTAATTGGGGAGGCGTCCTCTTGTTCCACCATATTCTCTTCCACCTCCAAACGATCCTCTCCTCGCTCTCCTTTAGCCTGAACCTCTGGATCTACCAGAACACCCTCCTCTTTCTCCACATTTACGTCCTTCTCCTCAATCTGCTGTTGTTCCGCCCTCACTTGCCCTTCAGCTTCTCTCAAAATGTCCTTCACCATGGCTGGTTGATTCAGATACTGCGTCACTGACAGCGGAGGGAACCCCCCCCCTCCTTCCACCAGCGCATCCTCCTGTCTAGACAACAGTCTATCGGTTGCAGTTCTCTTCTCTCTCTTCTCGTTGCTTAAGTTGCTGGTAGTTTGTCCTCGCGCGGTTGCAGACTCCAGCACATGTCGCCACTGCTTGGGGTTGAACGCCGCGCAGTCGTCGATGGCCGCCGCCAGACGCACAAACTCGCCAGAAGCAGACTCTCCATCTCCCGCGCTTCTGTTGCTGAGCTGACGCCGTGCGTCGGCATCCTTCCGACGCCAAGTATCTCTCCGCGCGACCGCTGGCTGCATCGAGTGCGCAATTGGCGAGGGGCAACTTCAACCGCTATGATGAATGTCGTCTGAAGGTCGCGCGAAAGAAAAAGTTCGAGCAACACCAGCCTCTGCTTTCATCGTCCAA
>JAHQIV010001211.1:0-13052 GCA_030463285.1 Phytophthora europaea
CCACTGGGCGGGAGTTTTGAAATTTGAACTGAGGTTAGATCCTGTCGAAACCGACAGCGTCCCGATACTGCTTTTGAAGAGATATTAACAGGTGGTGTGTTCAAGTTAGTGGGCGGAATCTGTAGTTGTATCGCCTCTTCTTCGCGTCCCGTGTGGCCTCTTCTTCATCAAAAGGTGTCAATAGATGTCAAAAAATCTTGTATCCTGCATCACATAGAAGATGCATCCCAACAGTGATCGATACATTATTGCGCAGCCCTGATTGATTCCACAACTCTTGATCACTCATTGAGCCTGCGCGAATGCAGTAGGAACGAAAATGGGTCCGATGATCGACCACAGCCTGCATGTTTACTGCAGGGAAATTCTTCCGGCAGTACCAGCCTTTGTGATCTTCTGGGCGGCTAATGCGAATGAGAGAGCCGTCGACAGCGCCGATCACATCCGGAAACCCAGCTATGCCCTCGAACCCTGCTCGAACACACTCAACCTCCTGGTCTGTCGATGGCATGCGAATGATTTTTTTGTCATTCCTGACAAAATAACCAATACTTAATTAATATACACAGTAGCGCTGGTTTTCGACGTTCACATTATTGAAGCAGCAATGTCAATCGTTCCTCCAGTTGAAAGGTACACCAGTGTCACAGCTACACGCTTGGTAATGTCGTATTTAGTACATGACCATCCCAGTTTTGCCGCACCAAAGAAACTACGGTCAGGAAGGTACGCTTGTCGCACCGCATTTTCTTGTGGAACCACTTCGTCTTCGTGCTGTTCATGGCTTTCTCGTACGCCGTGGAGGAAAACGTGTAGATGTTTTCACGGGGTGCACCACCAAACCGACGACGGTCACTACTGAGAGCCGTAATAGCAGTACAAATACACTGCATGATGCAATTTGAGCCCTGCTCATGTGGATAGTGTAGTTGATCGAGGAGCTGGGTCTGTCAGGAGCGTGTAGGAGACACTTGCAAGCCGGGTAATGTGTGTACGCCGGACGATTGGTGTGGTGCGATCGCGGTGCTGGTTGGGACGGACAGTGTCTACACGTCGATAGATATGGAGAAGTGGTGCGTTTGGCATTCGCGCACGATTTGGCAGAGACAAGGTGGGTATAGACAGCAAAAATCATTCTGGGAACGCCTTACAGAACGGGTCAAAACCTGAAACTCGTTCCGAGTACAGCATGCAATTTTAGCCAATAAAAATGCAAGTTCGTTCCAACGAGTTTCAGAACTTTTACTTAGACCAGGGCCTAAATGGCCTTAACTTCTATAAACCCTCTCATAAATCATAACACCGCTGTATGCGTTTTCAAAGTGAGGACGGGTGTCATCGCATTGCAAATCACCAAAATCGGAGTGGCGGGTCGCACCCGGCCTGTAAGAGTTCATCACTGATCACATCTCCTCCTCCGACGTCTCGACCGTCCGTCAACGACACGGCTCCGACCCGGCCGGTCTTCCCACCAGCATGCTCGGTTCCCTGGAAGTTGCGGTTGGCGCGCCAGGCTTCCTCCGTGGCGGCCAACGTCTTCTTGAACCATCTCAGCCAGTACTCGGGCGTCGACAACTCGCCGGGCGACGACTCTCGCGTTCTCACCAGCGTCTCCACCGGGATGTCCAGAAGTTAGCTAATTTCTTCAAGCGAACGTTCTTGTTGTTGTTCTGCATTCCTTTTCATTCGTACCTTCAGCTCGACTTCGTCGAGCAGGTACAGCCGCTCTTCGAGTTCCTTGTCGTATTCTTCCGTCTCTTCGCTCACTCCTAGAGTCTTACCTTCCATCAACAAGTCGAGCTCCTCCGACGTGAATAGTCGGTCACGCGACGGAGCGCTCTCGTCGACGCCGCCCGACTGATCCTCCTTGACTTGGGGCTTGAGGACGGGGCCGGCCTCAGCCACGCCTGCCACTACACCCGCCTGAACCATCTCAGCATCCCCACTCAGCGTACCCAGCGCACTTTCGGCTGGATCTTCGCCATCTGAATGTTCGCCTTCTTCGGTCAAATCCGACCGTTCTACCAGGTTTTCTCCGTCACGACTAGGAGGAGTGCCCTCGCGCATCGTATCCTCTGCTTCGACAGTAGTTCCGTTTGTATTGCTTTCGCCATTTGACGTAGCCTCCACCGGGGGTGTCGATAC
This sequence comes from Phytophthora europaea, assembly GCA_030463285.1. Lineage (NCBI taxonomy): Eukaryota > Oomycota > Peronosporomycetes > Peronosporales > Peronosporaceae > Phytophthora > Phytophthora europaea. The sequence goes on from JAHQIV010001211.1 coordinate 2,146, forward strand.
CTTATAGCACCCCTTTTCCTTTGATCCCTTCGTCATATTAAAATCCTCGTAGACGACAATCAACGTTTTGGCCAGATTACTTCCACATCCGTGGTGGCATACGTACTCATCGCGAAAACAATCCCAGTACCCGTCATCATCGAAAGCGGTGCTCTCATTGCGCACGACTTCTTCCTTCACGACGGGGGCAGCGTGCACCTCACCTCGCTCTTCCAGAGCTTCAGACCGTTCCTCCGCGGAACAGTCCGTCTTCACGGCGCTCTCCGTAGCGTCGTTCACATCATCAACGGCGAAGACGCCCTCGTCGACCCCTCTTTCCACTTCCTCAGCTGATCCCGTTTCCACGGAGTTCGTCGCACCCATCGCGACTTCCCCAGGACAGCTGAGCTTGCCCAGTCACCGACGCCCTCAGTCGGCGATAAGCCCCCGAACTTGGGGTTCACCACGCTCACCGGCGCAGCTTCGTTGTAGTCATCTCCATTGTGACCCCAAGCAGAGCGTTCTCCTCCATATTCTTCGTATTCCAATCCATTCGTGTTCACTTCCAAATCCGTTGTTTCATACATTCTAGGAGCGTAATCCTCAGCTCCTTCATTCCTTCGAACTCACCAACCACTCCATACGTGGCGCTCGAGAAGCCCCCTCCATAGCCGTTTCGTTGACAAAAGGAAGGCGCGACACCTCCTTCCCCTTCCTCCCGCCCCCATCACTGCTGGGAAGGAACTTGCCCCTTTACGGGCGTCGATTCTGCCCCACCATGTTACAAAGCATGGTCATTAGCGGGCAGTCGCTGACTCCATGATCCGTGGCCTTGCACATGTAGCACGCCCTGGGGTTCCCTGGACAATAGCCGTTCCCACTCCCAGCGTTCTGCTGCTGACTACGGTTCGTACGACTCTAGCCTTGTTGTTGGCTTCGGATCATGCCACCGGAGCTTTGCTGGTGTGGCCGTTCTCACTCCGACGTGACATGCCCCCTCATTCGGCAGTTCCCACACGTCATATTGCCGTATCGGCAAGTGATGCGACTACAGCCCATCAGGTGGCAACTTCCACACACTCTCAGGCCGTCCTGGGTGAAGCGGTCCGGTCCTTGGCGAATCCCGCCAGGGTACGCTCCCGAGTTCGCGAGCCCCGACGCTGAGTCCGACGCGCGAGGCGACCCCATCGAGTTCTCGTACGCAGCGGCCACTATCAGAGCTCGCCTCGAAGACCTGGGCGCATGGACCATCTGCTGTTGTTGGACCAGCATATTCTGCGTTTGCTGCATCATTTTCATCATCTGCTGCATCATGGCATTCTCGGTCGCCGGTTTCTTCTCCCCTTCTTCTTCGAACTCAGCGTCATCTTGCACACGCAAGTGCATGTTCTTGTAGAGTAATACAAATACAGCTTCAGGAATCGTGTTCACCATATACGTAGTTAGCGCAGTCTTCCACTCACGGTTCCTCAACCGGGACAAGAAGTACTGGTACCGCATTTGCTGGTCGTAGCAGTGAGCGGCATCGCAGAGGCTTGAGATCAGATCTCCCCAGACCTCAGCCGACATGCCCTTGGTACGCTTCGTGGACTTCAGGCGCTCGATCATCTGGAGCAGCGTCTGGCAGATAAACTGGTTGTGGATCCTCCGACGCAGTGTCTCGAAGTCGCTAATCTGCGAGTACCTCCACCAGTCGGCGCCAGTCTTGCCCTTCAGACACTCGCGGAAGGCACTCAGCCGAATCGTGTCGTTCAGGCTGACCGTGGCCATCTTGAACGAGTCCCAGAACACTCTCGCCTTCTCGACGGTGGCGCCGTCCGAGTAGAACGGCTGGATCATCCTGACCGCGTTCTTGATGCTCGAGGGCATGCCATACACGGACTGCCTCTCGCTCGAGTCTGCGTAAGGATTTCCATTCAAGCCGTAGCCCGGAACGCCTCCATAAGACTGCTGCCCGGTCGACGACGGCCGGCTCGACTGAGGTGACTCCACCTTGACCGAGGAAGGGGAGTTCACACTCGCCCCCACTTGACCCTGCTACGCCTGTGGCTGAGGAGCCGGCTGAGCCTGACCCGTCCAAGCTCCCATCATTTCCAGGGGCGCATCTTCTTCTGCTAAGCTGGGTACGGCACACCAGCCGTGCCCATCGACGAGGCGGGTGTACCCATGTACCGAGTAGTTGTAGCCACCCTGTGTATGTCTCCGGAAAGACTTGAGACCTGCTGCCGAAGGACCCCTGGCGCGTCAGTGCCCCACCCGGACTCGGGACATTTCGTCACGTCGCTGCTGAGCTCAGCGACCCCCGACCAAGAGCGCCAAGCCATCCAAGAATTCATGGAGCGCGAGCTCGCCGAAGCGAAGCGGCGAGTACTAACTTCCTCGCACTCCTCACGGAACGATGCCGTGAAGATGGAGACGTCGACCTACTCCGGCGTCGGGCAAGACCGGCTCCCTCCGAACCGATGGTTCCGCGAAGTCGACATTGCGATCGCTTCGAGGATGATCGAAGCGTCGACGGCGAGAGTCAACTTCCTGTTGTCTCGCCTGTCCGGAAAGGCCAAGAATGGGCACTTGGCAAGCTAGTAGTCGACCGCGACGCGTTCCCTACTCTGGAGAGTCTCCAGAGTGATCTCCGACTCGCGTTCGAGCGTCCGCAAGACGAGTCGCGCACACGTACGACCTTCTTCGCCCTCCGACAAGGCAAGATGTCCATGCGCGACTACGTGCAGAAGGCCCGCCACCAGGTTTCGTGCATCGTCACGAATCGGATCGACGTTGCCTCTCAGGTGCATGTCCTCATCTTCGGGATGCGTGAGGGCGTGACACGGTACTGCCTCATGCGAGCGGAGCCGTCGACACTCGAAGCCGCGTTCGCTCTCGCGCTGCGCGAGGACTACACGGTGGCATCTTCCTACGCGCGAGCGCTGACGCCGGACGCTCGTGCCGCCGAGCCTGAGCCCATGGAGATTGACGCCATCGAAGCCGAGTCAAGGTCGCGGTCTACCTCGACTGCCCGCGGTCCGCGGTTCAACAACGACAACCGTCCGCGCGACGGTCGCCAGCTAATCTGCCACCGCTGTCGCAAGCCTGGGAATCGCGCAGCAGTATGTCGCGCTCCGGCTCCAGTTTTGGCAAGTGCTGAAGTCGTCGACGAGGCCAACGACACGTTCCTGGCCGCCCATCCAAAAAAACGGTCGGGACCAGTAGGTGCGGGGCGCCCTAGTGGATGGAATGGAGGACCTGGCCCCCCGGTGGCAACCGGTCCTCCTAGCCTCCCCGTGCTTTACGCAAACTGCAATACCATCACCACGTCCGGCGACTCAAGGCTAATCCTCATCAGTTTTCACGTCGCCGGCGCGGAGCGCCAGCTCCGCGCGTTGCTTGACTCCGGAGCCACGAACAACTTCATTCGTGACGATTGCCTCGCTCTTCCCGTCCCATGTGCGCGTGCGGGATGGACCGGGCGAGATCGGCGTGAAGTTGGCAGACGGCAAGCCCTACCGCGCCACGCGGCGGGCTGTGTCGTTGGCGTACACCTTCGACGGCTTCTCCACCAACGACCACTTCCTGGTCATCGAGCTGAACTACGCCTTCGACTGCATTTTGGGAATGCCGTGGTTTGCTCGCTACCATCCGGAGATCGATTGGTTAGCCCGTTCGGTTCGTCGGCGCGTCGGCTACGACGTCAGTGAGGTGTTCACTCACATACTCGTCGCCCCGTCGCGCCACGTCGCTGTGGGGGATCGGACATCCACAACACAACCCCCACAGCAAGAGAGCGATGACCCTCGCTGTGTGGATTCCGCGGCCACCGTCATCGGCCCTGCCAGCAATCCGCCCTCGCGAGCGCGCGAGGGCATGAAGAAGAATGCGGTCGAACAGAGGCTCCCGCACGTGAACAACGCAGTCGAGCAGAGGCTCCCGCACATGAAGAACGCAGTCGAGCAGAGGCTCCCGCTCGAGTATGCAACGGTCGAGCAGCGGCTCGAGGCGACTAAGGAAGTCCAAGCGCAACCGATCCGGACGCCGCCGCCATCGACGGAGGTCTACCATGGTCAATCAGGCCCGGTCGAGCGAGATTCTCAACGTCGTTGAGTATTCGGAGGGCTCTCCGAGCCAAGTCCGCGCGATCGAGGTGGCGAATCCTCCCTCCGACGCGGCAGCCATCACGCGGCTTCCAGGCCTCTCCTAGAAGCATTTCCTGCGCGACCTGAAGACCGGCGGCATCAAGCAAATTTGTCTTCTCACCGGCTCAGACGAACCCGCCGCGCTTGCCAACGCAGTTGGCGACGATGCCTCATCGTCGCGATCGAAGGCGGCTGAGCCAAAGTCAGTCCGCAAGAAACGTTTCGCCGCGCAGTCTTGAACAGCCCACCAAGACTCGAACAACCCCGTCTACTCGCTCGCGCTAGAGTACGAAGACGTCTTCCCCGAGAAGATCTCGACGGAACCTCCTGCCGAGCGAGGTGTCCGGCACGAGATCGATCTCGTGCCCGGGTCGAAGTACTACGTGACGCGGCAGTGGCCACTGATGCGGGATCAGGTCCAAGCCATCCACGTGCGAGAGAGTATCTCTCCGCACTCGAGCCCGACGTTCTGCGTGAAGAAGGCGACTTGCGCATCGTCCATGCATTCAACAAGTTGAATGACGCCACCATCCCCGCACAGACGCCCATTCCTCGGAAGGACATGGTCCTCGACACCATGTCTGGTAGCGTCATCTACAGCGCGGTTGATCTGACAGACGGCTTCTATCAGATCCTGATGAGAGAGAGCGATATTCCTCTCACGGCCGTCAGCACCCCCAGCGGCATGCTCTGGGAGTGGCTTGTGATGCCACAGGGTCTGAAGAACGCACCGGCTACCTTCAACAGGATGGTCTACCATGTACTGCGTCCGCTCCGTGCCTTTGCACCGAGCTACTTCGACGACATCTTTGTGCACAGCCGCGCTGAGGACGGTCTCAGCGCCGTCGACGTACATCTCCGGCATCTGCGTCAGGTTTTCGAGAAGATGCGCGAAAACAAGCTGTACACCAACCTCAAGAAGTGCGTGTTCTGCGCACCTGAGATTCCGGTGCTGGGCTGCTACGTCAGCAAGAGCGGCGTTCGCGCCGACCCTGAGAAGATCTCGTCGATCTATTCTTGGCCAACTCCCAAGAACCAGACGGAGCTGCGCCAATGGTTGGACCTCGATCACTACCTCCACAAGTACACGAAGGATTACGCGGTCCTGATTCAGCCGATGTCATCCCTGTTGAAGAAGGATGTGACGTGGAATTGGCGTCCTGATCATCAGGACGCGTTCGATTCCGTGAAGAAGTGTCTCGTCTCCGCGCCCGACTTGGTGCCTCCCGACACGTCAAGACCCTTCCACGTCGTGTGCGACGCAAGCGACTTCGTCATCGGGTGCACCCTCATGCAATTTGACGATGAGGGCCGCGAACGCGTGGTGAGTTATCAATCACGACAGATGAAACCAGCGGAGAAGAACTACCCCGTCCACGACCAGGAACTCCTTGCGATGCGCTACCCTCTGATCAAGTTCAGAGTGTACCTCCTCGGCGAGCAGACGATCATAGTCCACACGGATCATGCCTCACTACGAACGGCGATAAAGAGCCCCCATCTCTCTTTGCGCATGGCGCGATGGCTCTCGTTCATTGCCGAGTACAACTTCGTCGTGCACTACAAGCCGGGCAAGAATAACATTCTTGCCGATGCACTCTCCAGGCGCCCAGACTACGCCCCTAGGCGCTTTACGCGTCATCAGGATATCCCTGACAACGATGACGACAATGACGAATTCGCCGTCTGTGTGACACTGGGCATCAACGCCACAGTATCAAGCCCTGTTCTGGCGCTGCGTCAGCAATTGCTGACGCGTATGACGAAGACAATTTTTACGCCGGAATCACACGGTATCTGCGTAATCCTACGGCATATACGCTGGCAAAGTTGACGCGCCCCACGCGTGATGCGATCACGCGTTATGATTTCGATGGCAATCTCCTGACGTACGCCATCGACACGCTTGACACGCCGCGTGTCGTCATCCCCGCGGATGACGACCTTCGTGCTCTTCTGATGCACGAGTACTATGATGCACCCGTCGGCGGTCATCTCGTGCGCGAGAAGACGTTCGCGTCACTCTCTCGCAACTTCTTCTGGCCCCGCATGTACAAGTGGATACGGAAATGGGTCCGTTCCTGCGAGATCTGCCAGCGTTTGAAGCCTACTGTATCAAAGCAGGCTCCACTACGTCCGCTCCCCATCGCCACGAGCGCGTGGCGATCTGTCAGCATGGATTTCATCTTTGGACTTTCACGCGACGCGGAGGGACGCACAGGCGTCCTCATCTTCGTCGACCGCTTCAGCAAGATGGCGCATATTGCTCCAGTCGCCGCAGAAGTGACAGCCAACGAGTCGGCCGAGCTGTTCCTTGACCTGGTGTTCCGACACCACGGCCTGCCGGAGTCCATCGTCTCAGATCTCGATCCCCGTTTCAAACTCGCGTTCTGGACGCGGCTGTTTGCGCTGCTGGGCACCTGCTTGCTCATGTCCACGGCGGCCCATCCAGAGACGGATGGGCAAACGGAGCGCGTGAACCGCATTCTTGAGGACGTCTTGCGCTGCTACGCGACATCTTTCGAATCCTGGAGCTTGTTCTTGCCGATGGCCGTTTGCGCTGAACAGCTCGACCCACGCGTCGACAGGTCGGACGCCGTTCTTTGTGAACAACGCGCGGAACCCGCGAGTTCCGGCTCCATTTACCGTACGAAGTTCCGACACAGCATCCGTCGCCACCGTAGTTGGGGGAGGAACGGGACCGACATCGAAGACGGCGCAGACATCGAGTCATCCCCCGCTGCCCCAGTCGGGCGAGCTAAGCACTCGAGACACTGCAGCCGAGGACCACGCCCTTCATGGCGTGGCATACGAGGAGCCTTTCGCTATCGACACGGCCCCACCCGCCGCGTCCGCCGTCGCCAATGAAAACTTCGCTCCGAAAGCAGCTCCGACGCCGATCGACTCTGCAGCCGAATTCCAGCTGCACCGTCAAGCTGTCACGCGGTTTGTGCGTAACGCGCTCCAGGCCGCTGTTGACAAACAGAAGGCGAACGCAGATCGGCGGGGCCGGAAGAACATGTTGTCCTTCCGGCAAGGGGAACGAGTATTTCTATTACCGATGACATCCAAGGCACCGATGTTACGAACTTGGGTGCAAACAAACTCGCGCCACGTTCCATCGGACCGTTGAAAATGTTGAAAGTTATCGGTGATGCCTACACGCTAGACATTCCTACCGCGATGCGACTGCACCCGACGGTTTACGTCGGGCGCCTCAAGCCCTACGTTCCTGCGACGTTTCCTGCGCCGGAGGCTAAGCGTCCGCGGCCGGTGCGTAATCCGAGACGCCCTGCTGACGACGCTGACGCCGAGTTGGTCAGAGCCATCGCTCCTCACGCGAGGGCGTCGCCGAGCGTGGCCCTCCGCACACGAGCGACTCCAAGTGACGAAGTCGCTCCATCCTCTCGCTCCGCCACTGCTCCGGCCTAGTCGCAGCAGCCTCTGCAGCCGCAGCACGAGCGCGAGCAGACTCAGCGAGGTTCTGAGCCTCTATCATGTCGTCCTTCGCCTGGTCGGTCTCCTGCACCATCAGCCGATATCAGGCACGCGGGCCGACGTCTCGGAGCCAAGCGGCGCTCCAGCAGCCTCGGGTCTAGCGCGATGTCTCCCTCTCGCCGCATGTGGATGCATCGGGGGCGCGACGATACGCCGTGGAGCGCTTGGTTGACCACGATACTCGCGCCAACTGCGAGAGCCTTCCTCGCGGTACATCTGGTTCTGCGAGTACGCGCGCGGCTCGACGGCAGGCCCCCGAGAAGCACTATCGGGTGCGCTGGCTCGGTCACTCGCCGGTAGAGGATACGTGAGAGCCACGTAGCCGCATCTTTGAGGACGTCCCCGATTTCGTGAGTGAATGCGAGTGCGGGCTCGCTCGCGCGTATCACGACGCCCCCTGCCACCGCTTACCGCAATTGCCACGTCCTTCCGAGCCTGTTCGATGCGCCCGATCCAGCGACGCTCTTCATGACTCAGCGGCCAGAGCATCAACTGGTGACCCCACTTCTCGCGTGTCGGTCGCGGACGATCTTGGCACTTGGGGTAGCCTTCCACCAAGTACACATAGTACAAGCGCCACTCGCGCTCCGCCATCTCGCACACGCGCGCATAAAGATCTCCAATAGCACCCGTGCTGCGCGTGGCTTCGCGGTCTTTGAGCCACGACGTGAAGGATAAGCCTTCATGCCCGGCGGCGTTCCCGCGGCGGATGAAACCGCACCACGGCCGCTGCTGCTCGTCGTGCGTATACGCGTTGCTCGTCTTCTTCCCCCGAATCGCCGGTAGCGCGTGAAGAAGCCCTTCATGACGTCCATGTACTCGGGTTCTTCGGCACCGTCGAGACTGTAGAGCCCCCACGTCTTGAGGCCCCTCTCCATGACGTGGTACGCCGAAGGTCCGGCGCTCCCGCCGCCGGACTCGCTTGCCGACGACATGGTGAATTGCGGCATGAGCTGGCGGCACCTCCGCTGCGTGCGCCCGTTGGCCAGTTGGCCGCTTCAATCACTTTCCCGTTTGCAACGGCACTCACGTTGGGTGCGTGGAACTTTTAGAGGGACCACGAATATGTTGGAATTGTCTTGGCGCACACCAAAGCGCGCCGGCGGCACGTGCCCGGGGTGCGAAGGATTCGCAGCGGCAGCCGCGCTGATCTTCGTGTCCTCCAGGTTGAGTTCCCCCTAATTTCGCTGCAGCTTGGGATAAAATTTGCTGCTTCACCAGAAGACGACCCATGGACATGAAGGCAGACGCTGGCGAATCGTTGGAAGGGACGCCCACTGCATCATCGGCAGGCGCATCCGGCTGGTCACTCGAGTCCGGGCCATCAGCGTCCTCGGGTGGCAAGGTGCCACCCGAAGGAGTGTCGATGGAGGTGTCCTTGTCCTCGGCATCCGCTTTGCATTCTGGTGGACTCGTCTGAGCCACCTGCTCTATCTCAGGCTTGCTAGGGAAATCACGATTGGCTCCGCCTGCGGGACCCGAGCCCGAAGCATCGCCTCCCAGAAGAGAGGCGTCCGGGAGTTGCTCTGGGTCGCGCGAGGACGAGGTGCCCATGGCCTAGTGGCTTGCGTCGTTTTCGGAGCTGCTCATGAGTTGGCTAGATGGAATGATTTTGCGTTGTAAACGTGGCTTGTGGCCACGTCTGGAGATTAGGCCGGATAATTGGTTCGGCCGGTGAAGTCGGGACGGGTCGAAGCACTTTCGACAATTCGGAGTGGCGATTGGAAAGTTTACGATTTGAGGTGACAGGACGTTCAGGACGGTCGCGCTCGTGTGTGTTTCTGTTCATGGCCTAGCACTTCGAGAGAAATTTCTCAGTGAGAGTCCGTTACCAGAGGGGCGGTTTACGCGAGGCAACTGGAGATTTTTCGGAGTCACCAGCCCGCAGTCGCCTGGTCCCAAGAGCCAGATGTTTCGGGTGGAGAAGCAGTGATTTGGAATGGTACAAGCATGGGACACTCGAAGAGACTGGTTTAAGATCGCGGATGCAGATGCTCGGAACACGTATAGGCTCACAGGCACGGAGGCGTCCCACCCGAAGAGGGCCCGCTTCGGGATGGAGTCATAGCGCCCTGTCTGGCGTCCAAATTGCTTTACGGCAGGTACCCATTTGAAGGGGCCAAACGCTTCCGGTGAACGTATCCCAGAGAGCAGCCTGCCTTGACATCACCCAAGTATCCCAACATCCAACAACCCCAAGCGATGTCCCCACAGCCTGAAGAACAGCAACCACCACCATGAAGAAGACCAAGTTTCGAGTCCCTAGTCTCATGAAGTACTTGAGTCACGGTTGATTATGGAGTATGACTTGGATGACGAGCACCAAGTGAAGTCCAAGCCCATTACCTCCTGTGCATCCTGAATGACAATTGTGCATCCCGAATGATGACCGTACGACTAGAATGACCCGATGCCAGTCCGGATGAATGACAACCCGAATGACCAATGTAGCCAAGTACACTCCGACCAATGAGAGATGATCGTCAGCCGCACGTGCAAATCTGAGGCCAGTGCCGGAAAGTGCTACGCTTAAGTAATATACCTTCAAGACCGTCCAATCAAGCTCCGAGAGCGCGCCAGATCGCGAAATCTGGCCGCCAGGATCTTCGCCATCGCCTGATGAGTGAGCGGCTCCCCCGAGTTCAACGTGGCGCCTAAGTATTCTGAAACTTAGTCATCCGACAGAAGCGCGTGCGATTCGAGCAGAGGAGACCGCCGTAAACCCAGATACCAGGAATAAAAAGAAAGAAATGATACCGAGGAGAGAAAGAGAGAGATAAGAGATAATCAGAGTTTGTTTTGCGTCCTAGAGCCCATGTGGACTTCGTTTTTACTTTTGCGGTTTCGAAGACGTATATTTGCCGAGGGCGACGCCACCAAGGATAAGCTACCCAAAGGAGGATCCGGAAGGAAGGTCCATGAAACTCTGCGTATACCAACGGACGTTCAAGGCCGCGCAACCGCGCAAGGAACTCTCACTACATGTTCAAATCAAATTAGGTACCCAAAAGGCTGCTTTCGGGTTGGTCTACCAATTTCATATTACTAGCTGTGGGTGAATACTCGAAAGAGGACTCCTGCATTTCATATTCTTCTGCAGTTTTGGGAGATAGTAGCATCGCCCCCTGGGATTCAAGCCCGATGGATTGTATGTGTTGTTTTCCTCGTTTTCGAGGGTGGTGCGAGTTGGGCAACTCGAATTTTACCTGTATCCGAGTTGTAGCCAAAGTTGACAGGCTGCATATTGTGTACAAACTGTAACGGGGTTACATCAAATAGTGTGTCACACACGAGTTATGTGTT
>JAHQIV010001212.1:0-13041 GCA_030463285.1 Phytophthora europaea
ACGGAAGATTCACCTTCGTTGCTGTGTCACTCAATACCCGCAGTTTTTGCCGCAATTCCCGTTTGGACAGTATTTCAGGCGTAAAGTTGATGGAAAGCAGTTCAGCGAGATTCGTGTGGCTGTCCGCAGTAGAATTTTCGTCGCAAATGTCCCTCACAACAGCTTCGTCGTCTGCATCATCGTAGACAACGACGCAGTGAAAGGGATATGGCACGATGTACATCTTGCCGAAACATGACACCGAGTCGAGATGGCCATCTCGGGCTCCGAGAGGGTTGTTCCAGAAGACGTCGACGCCTTCAAGTGCCACACGAGCCAACTGTCGTAGCTGCGCTGTATACTCGCACTCTTGCCCAATACAGTGTGCCTTTATACGGCTCAATCCAGAAGCGATGATGGCGTCTTCTAGCTGTGCAAGGCGTTCGGTGCTTCTGACCTGTGTTTCGTCCTGTATCTCTTGTTCGTGATCTCCAGCACCGTTCTCGTCTCGTGTAGCCATTTCGAGGAGAATGGCGCGCCAAAACGATTGCCACACCCGGTGCTTCGCTTCATTTTCAACGTTCCACTTCATTATCACGTCATTCGCTTGTGCATCGGCTACCCCACGTGATGTATCGCTGAATGAGAGCCGACCAAGTATTTGCTTGACGCGAACTCGGAATGATTCATCTCCCAGTAGCCCCATTAGCGTCGCTAGTACCATGACAAGTAAATTTGTGCCATGGACCACAACGACAAACCCCATGAAACGAAGCGCGCGGTCTGGATTCCACAGCCAGTTATTGTTTTTCGCGTAGTCAACCGCAGTCGCCCCTATCGCAGTCGTCAACGCTGTGAATTTCGACAGCATTTCCATCTTGTCATCGAACGCGCTGATGAAAGGCTGGCTGTACTGGGATAGTATCACAACACCACAGTAAAAGGTGCTGATCAGTGTACCGCCAACTTCCACGGACTGCCCAGCGGAAACGACAATCAAGGCTATCACGATTTTGGCCACCATCTGCATCACCTTGTACGTGCTCCAGTTCCGCTCAAACCCGGCGTAGAGCGATCGGTATGGACAATCGAGCTGGTTTGGATCCGTTGAGATGAGTTTGGTGTAGACTTTATCGTCAAAGTTGACAGGATCGCCGTCTAAATTGTACGTGATGTCCTCATTCTCGATCGATCCCGTGGGTCGATTCTTTCGAATAGACCAAATCAACAAGAGCGGCAGCGACAATGAGAAGGTGACGAGGATCAGCACAGCTTCAAACGGGAACAAGAACCACCAAGGACCATCGCGGAATTGCTGGACGAACTCGGTCAATTTGACCCCCTGTCCATCGCTGCCCTTGTTCGTTACAACCAGCACCTTGTAGGCCAGCTGAGTGAGTGGGAGGTACACGGTGAGGCAGTAGGTGATGAAGAGAGTCGCTAACTTGGCTGCCCGTGGATTTTGCGTCGCAAGCATCGACCAAGTAGTGGCTTCATGGCCATGGCGCACAGTATCTGCTGTACGAGGCATCTTCCACCAGTATCTGACGACCACCATGATGAAAAGCCCGTGTACCAGCAGTATACCTCCGAGGAAAAAACCTGTGCCTACTATCGCCACGATGTCACTGAGATAGTGTAAAAGCTCCGAGGCATCCAGCGCCACGATGTTGTAGATGTTTCTCAGCCATGTCAGAGCCGTCAAAATCCAACTCGACGGACGAAAGCGGCGAATAAACTCGAAAACAGGCCCATACATTCCTGAGAAGAACAAGCCCGTGATCTGAAAGAAGTCGCGCATGATTTCGATGCGCAGCAGAGGCGGGAGGTAGGCCATCACGGCTGTGGCACAACCACCAGCGAGTATGTTTCGGCGATCCCGCATCGCTTGCAACGCAGCGTCCACTTTACGGCGATCCATGCTCAATTTCTGCTCCACCCCTCCCAGCCCTTTGTGAGCGAGATTTTGCGCAGTAACTTTGGCTTTAGACGCATCAAAGATGTTGTTGTTGTCACCACTGCTGCTGTCGTCGTCGTCCCCATCACTACCTTCTTTTTGTTTAACTTTCTCAGTTACAAACAGCAATTGAGTAGGCATTGCTGCGTTCACCTGTGAAGGGATACATGCTTCGTCGCGTGGTTCTATTCGCTCTGCTGTGTGTGCAGGAACTTGACTACTGATGGAATTGTGAATCCATTCCCACAGAGCTAGCACTTCTGGTACAGTGGATAATTCCGAAGTTGCGAGAGCACATTCAACCACCGCAGCTCGTAGCATCGACAATTGCGCTTTGGAAGCGGTGTAGTTGTGATAATTGGCGGAGGGGTCTGAGCAAAACTCCAGAGCTCGCGACTCCAGTAGCTCCTTGAGTGTAGTCAAGTCCAATATTTGCCCCGAAGTGGCCATTCTATCGATGACATCGTAGCACTGAATTGAAAGTCGAGGCACCGGGTCTCCTTGGAGAACACGAGCCAATTGTTGGAGCTCTTCTAGCACGCGCGCATCAAGTGCCTCGCCAGTGTGAGCGTGTTTAGTGATCGCGTCCTGGCATTCATTGGTCATTCTTGTCCTAGGCAGTAAGCTCAAAACGTCTCGTAGCGCCTGACCGAGTCGTTGACGCAGCTCGACAAGTGCTTGGAGGTCTTCAGTGTCAAGTCTCACTTTGCCGATAAGTGGGAGACTTGGCTTCACAAGAGCGTTTCTCTTTCTTGTTGTAGCCTTAGCAGGATCAGACCCATCAATGTCGATCCGAAAGCTTCCGCTGCTGTGATGGTCCTCGTGTACCACCGACTCAGTCTCGTGAACACTGAAATCGATATCGCTCACACTGATCTCGTCGTCGTCATCGTCGTCGTCGCTGAGGTTGGACGGAACATCGCAGCCGATGTTGGTCACACCTTCGCTTACTTCGCTTCTAATCCCCCCATTGCTGCTCGGAGACGACTGCGGGGCTTCGAGAATCGACGATAGCATGCGGGATGCGGCTTCGAACAAGCTTCGAGGGCTCTGAGCGTTGGTGCCTTGACTCGACGAAGCCATCTGAGCTCGCTCTCTTTCAACGGCCTAACCTTCGTCTGGTAATTATCACGAGCAGTCCCCGCCCGTTTCGGCCAGGTGTCAATGAAAATAATACCAAGTGGTGCTGGAAGAGAGGTACAGTAACGTGACGGTCATTGCACGAGTATGTGGACGTTCACTTACATGGAGTACATCTTCATCTTGAAGAAGAGCAGGGCGGTAATGAATCCGATAGCGCTCATGACGCCGCCGAGGAAAACCGGGAGCTTGTAGCCCAGAGAGGTCTCCACCAAGCCAGATCCGATGGCAAAGTTCAGCAGCTGGCCGAAGCAGTTCGCCGAGTTGAGCGCGCCCACGTACATGCCGATCTCCTCGTCCTCACCGAAGACGTGAATGATGACGGGCACAATGAGCGCGAACCAGACCGACTGGGTGATGCTGGTGACCGCGACGATCAACACGTTGAAGGTGACGCTGTTGGTCCACGCCACGAGCATCAACAACATCTGCGGGATCGTGGAGAGGGTCAGGACCCACTTAACACCGAATTGGTGCACCAGGTACGGCAGCGTCCACGAGTAAACGTATCCAACGACGTTGAACAGCAAGTCAGCACGGCCACCAGCGATGCTGACACCTTCGTTGTATGCGTCTTGCTCGATAGTGCACGGGTTGCAGGAGTCGGCGTTCTCGGCCGAGCCGTCGTACACCTCGAGACCGAAGAACTGGCCCTTGTTGCCATTGTACGCCGTGAAGCCGTACTCCACGAAGAAGAAGCAGACGCCGTAGATGGCCAGCACACCGGGCAGTGTGCGGATCCCGTGGTACACGGAGGCGAAGGCGTGGCCGATCCGCTGCCAGGTGGAGACGGCGTCCACCTTGCTGGGGTCCAATGGCGTCTCCTTGGCGAACACCACCGCGACGGTGACGCAGACGAACATGGTGCCCGACAGCATCCACATGAACTCGTGCAGAGTCTTGTGGGCGGCTCCGAAGAACTCGATGTAGCCGGCGACAAGGATCGACCCGAGCGTGGACCAGGCCTGACCCAAAGCGGCGCCTGTGGTCTGTCGGTCGCCGGCGAAGTCGGCGACGAGGAGCATGGCCGGCGTCTGCACGACGTTGACGGTGATGTCCATCCAGAGGTAGAAGACGACGGTGAAGACCGATGTCCACGTGCGGTCGGTCTTCTGGCCGTCGGTGCCGTCGCCGTGGTCGCCCATAGCTTCGCCCATGTCTCGGGTGTAGCTCATGGCGATCCAGCAGATGATGCTGAGGATGCCTGCGACGGTCAGGAAAGGCCGGCGACGACCCATTTTGAAGGTGCTGCGGTCACTCAGGACGCCGATGCTGGGACCGACAAGCACTCCGACAATGGGACCGATGAACTGCGTGACTTGCACGGCGAAGTTGGGCAGCATCGTCGACAGGTACGGGCCCAACGCAGCCCATTGGGCTGACCAGGCCATGTTGATCGCCATTCGAGGCATGGAGACTGCAAGTAGCAGCCAGATCGACGGGTGGGACAGTGGGGTCTGCTCAGCGCTGTCTTTCATGGCCCCCGGCTTGGGGGAGTGCTGGATGTCGTAACCTTTCTCGACGTCGGTCATTTATTGGTCGAACCGGAACGTTGAGTCGAGTTGATGCAAGTGAGCAAATTGGAGAGTGAGTGAGAGACGAGAAAGACGAGTTACCTTCCTGTATGATAAATAGCGGCGCCGCTCCACTCAGTGGTGGTGCCTGCTGGTGATTACCCTGCGTCCGTGCCGCGGAAGTGGTAAAATGATTTGACCACTCACATCGGCTGGGATTACTTACTGTACATCCCGCCCGTACATCATCACCGGCTGCAATTTCAACGCGTGACCTCCGTCGATTTGAGGCCGAATGTCACGCCGAATGTATTGACTGCTTCTTGTCCATTGTCGGCGTTTGCTGCATGTGCAAACGAAGGACTTTCGCAGAGAGAGGCTGGTCATCTTCCCCTGCCGCCGCCGTTCCACTCGGTTCATCCATTCCACCGGAACTTCCGGGTTCGGCCCAGCTTCCCATCTGCAGCAGGGGCTTTGCGGTCGCGCTGGCTGTTTTATCGTCTGCCACGGAGTCCGTCCACTGAACGTCTGTGCGGCGGCACCGCGGCCCGATGGGGTCTCGTTGTGGGACACGAGGACAGCCTTTACCACTTCAAAATTGGGGGCCCGAAATGCTACGTGTAAGCTTACCGGTATTTAGAGATGAACACGTGTGGTTAGCCTCGGAGCGCACGACGTGCTCACCAGCACAGCGTGTTAGTTAGCCGCGAGGCTCACGTGTATCATCTGATTCGTCCCGATTGAAGTTGAAAGCGTGGGAAGCGAGATTAAAAATGCCGGTGCTGCATCTCCAGCACTTCGTTCCCTTGTGGCCGGAATTCCTGTGCTGCAACACGAGAACTGGTTCCCGCCGGCGCCTACACTGTTAAATCCCACGCTTTCAATAAGCTTTTAGCCAACGCACAACTGAGTCAGCTTAGCTTTAACGCTTACTGCATCGCCTTCTTTCGCGTAAGAGTCAAAAACTTCAATTATGCAGTTGCCTAAAGCTGTGAAGCATCATAGGACACAAGTGTGCTCAATTAAAACTAGTCTCCCTACCCTTGAATACAGTACATGTAGCTACTCAACACGGTGTGCGTCTTCGGCGGACAATTACATGCTGTACATTCTCATCTTGAAGAAGATCAAGATGGTCAGGAAGCTCATGATACTCGCAATGCCCCCGACAAACACCGGCAGTTTGTATCCGAGAGACGTCTGAACGAGACCCGTGCCGATCGCGAAGTTGAGCAATTGGCCGAAGCAGTTGGCGGAGTTTAAGGCCCCGACGAAAACTCCGATGTCTTGCTCCTCGCCGAAGACGTGGATGATCACGGGGACCACAAGCCCAAACCACGCGGTGTGTGTGATCCCCGACATGGCGACGATGAAGACGTCGAATCCTGCATTGTTGACCCACGCCATGACCACGAAAAGCACTTGAGGTATTGTGGAGATGGAGAGAATCCACTTGACGCCGAGCTTGTGGACCATGAACGGCATGAACCACGCGCACACGTATCCCAGGACATTGTAGAGGAGGTCAGCGCGACCTCCAGCGATACTAACGCCGTGGTTGTAAGCGTCCTGCTCCGCGGTGCATGGATCGCAGCTATCGGCATTTTCCGACTCTCCGCCGTAGACCTCCAAGCCGAAGAACTGTCCCTTGTTGCCATTGTAGGCTGCGTAGGCGTATTGAGTAAAGAAGAACGCCACCCAGTAGACCGCAAGTACTGCAGGAAGCTTCCGGATGCCGTGGTATACCGCGCACAAAGCCTGCGTGACTCGAGCGCACGATGATCCAGCGTCCACTGCGCTTGGGGGTAGCGGCGTCTCTTTGGCGAAAGTTACAGCGACGCTGACGCAAATGAACATGGTCACCGACAGCATTCCCATGAACGAGTGGAGCGTCTTGTAAGCCGCTCCAAAGCACTCAATGTACCCCGCAATGAGAAGCGCACCCAAGGTTGCCCACGCTTGGCCCAGAGCTGCGCCGGTGGTCTGTCGATCCCCAGCAAAGTCTGCGATGAGAAGCATGGCGGGCGTTTGAACGGTATTGACGGTGATGTCCATCCAGAGGTAGAAAAACACCGTGAGAATGATCGTCCACGTGCGGTCGGTCTCCTCTCCGTCCGTTCCATCGCCGTGATCACCCAGAGCTTCGCCCATTTCACGCGAGTAGCCCATCGCGATCCAGCAAATAATGCTCAGAATCCCGGGAACGATCAGAAAAGGTCGACGTCTGCCCATTTTCATGGTGCACCGGTCGCTGAAGAAGCCAGCACTCGGCCCCACGACTGCACCGACCGTAGGTCCGATGAACTGCGTGACCTGCACAGCGTACCGCGGTAACATGGTTGACAGGTACGGACCAAGTGCCGCCCATTGCGCCGACCACGTCATTTGGATCACCATTCGAGGCATGGAGATCGCCAGAAGCAGCCACAAGGATGGGTGAGATGGCGTCGACTTGTCGTCAGCACCCTGGACACTACCTGGCTTGGGCGAAGCGTGTATGTCGTAACCCTGCTCATAGTCCCTCATCTTTTGTGTACTTGAGTACAATCTTCGGAGTGGCGCTTGAGCTGAGGGGAATTCGGGAATGGTTCTGCTTGGCTACAGATCAGTGGATAGCAGCAGTGTTGAAGTTGACCGAGAGTACCGCTCGAAAATATGTTTTCACAAACGGGGATCTCTTCTGCTACGATAGCCCCCCGTTTAACACGAGTCCTGTTGATGAGTGGTTCCACTTGATGAAAGAGCCCATCTTCCGTGACGTTGTCATGTTGAACTTACTGTGCAGCGTTGGTCCGGTGTCTGCATGTGGCTATGGCTAAAGCGTTGGCTTTCGGTTTGAGTTGACGATGACTACTGTGTCTGTGCCTCTATCAACCTAGTTCAAGGCAAAAGCATCCCGGTGGTCGCTCACGCCTGTTTTCTAGGGATATCCGATCCGTGCCGACGACTGTTTGAACAGGCGCTTGTCAGTGTCCAAGCTCAGATCATCACCATGGCGTTCCGCTGCATCGGAAGCCCGCTGGACGAGATGAAGCGGCTGGAGAAGTTGCGCGAGCAAGATCCGGAGTCTGCTACCAATTTGGTGGCCAACGGGAAGCTGCTCGTCGATTTTGTGCGTGAGGGGAATTTGCGAGCTCTGCAGTGCGCAGCTGAGCACCTCGAGGAGGTTTGTGCGTTGAACGATGTTCCATCGCTAGATCAAAGGGAGAAAGACTCTGAAACGATATTCCGGTTCTTGACAGGGTCAGATGCTGATCTTTTATGTCCTGCGGATGTTCCGGGAGGCCTGCGCCTCGAGGCGACTCGACATCCTGCGCTTCTTGTTGCTCAACGGCTTTGACCTGCAGCAGAGCTACATGCGCGACACCCTGCACGGAGTCATCGAGAGCATCGACAGTCCTCAAAGTGCCGATGCAGTGCAGCCGCTCATTCGGTTCCTGCTGGATGCTGGAGTCGACGTCAACTGGCAGAGGAAGTCGGATCTGTACACCGCTCTACACGTGGCTTGCTGCAAGAATCTGTACCCCATCGCGTACTTGCTCCTCCTGTTCGGTGCCGATGTGAACGCCATCGCTGCGGTGGGTCCCGATTCTCATACAGGAGCCATTCCTTGCATTCTTCACTGAGCTGTTCTGACTTCACTGCTTGCCATTTAGCAGGATGATACCATGCCGCTTGCTTGCGCGAATAATATCGGCCGCACAGGTGCCTTATCAACAGTCGAGCAGACCCAGAAGGAATTACTCGTGTCATTTCTGCTGGAAAATCAAGCCCGGGCAACGTGGAGAAGACAAACATCTCGAGTACCAACTGCTGCGACTACCTTGTCGAGCCCAGAAAGCGAGGAAACTACAGGAAACCAATCGAAAAGACCGATCCTGAGCTTCTCAAGCAGCTTTGGTATTCACTGCAGTGTTGACGAGTCAACGGACCAAGAAGGCATCATGTTCGACACCTCGGCCTTTCCTGAATGTCTTTAGTTGATGCTGGAGCCTTGAGGTTCGTTGCGTAGTGGAATTGGAAAGATGTCCAGCAAAATGGGATCGATCAGGAACAAAAATACCAATGCGATTTTGTTCAACACGTTCTTCATTTGTGTTCCTGCATATACTTAGATCTTCATTCCTTGTAGCTACGCAGCTTCATCATCAGAATTCTTAAGCCGCGGCATCAACCATGTCGTGTAGCCTTATCGAGGCCAAGTTCCAGGTGCTGGATCGCACCATCAAGATGATGTCCAAGTCGAAGAGTCTTCGCACTCCTCGAGTAGCGTCATCAGAGCAGCTTCGTGAGATTGTGGAGATCCAGAAGCCGACCGCTCTGTTGCCGACGCTGAAGCCAGTCAGAGGAGCTGTCGTGACACGATCTCAGCAAAGTCATGCCAATCCTCGGAAGACAAGTCGATCACAGCCAAATACTTCTCGCGAAGATAAGTCAGAGAAACCGGGTCTCGCAGCAGGACGTTCCCCACCACGTCCTAGCACTGGGCGAAAGGACAATCACGAATGCTCGACTGAATACGTTCCAGACAAATGGATCGATCCGAAACAACAGCGAGCAGAGCAGCTTTTGCAAGACACGTGGCATGTAAGGTCTTTTTGCTGTCATACTTCCAACTTGACAAATACTCACATAAACTATTGTTACAGGAGATTGAATCTGCAATAAATTGGAGCAGAGCTTTAGATTCTCCTAGTCGAGAGGTACCGGCTCAGACCGATTCAACTGTTTGTTCGAGGCACTAACATATTACATCGACTGGCACAGGGGCTTCCATCCAGGTTGCTCGACGAAAGAGTGCACCACCAACATCAGGAGCAAGATTTGGAAGTATCAGTCAATATTGCGCAGGACCAAGCTCAATATTCGGACAACCAAGCGTACGAAGATTCAGGTAAGCCACTTTAGCTTGTAGTACGCACTACTTGTCTTGTAGTTGTAATGCTACTTCTTGACGCTGTGGTTGTTGCTCGCAGACTCGTCCAGTACTGCCGTGCATGACGCTATGCCTCCCCCCAAACGGCCATTGACTTCAACAGGCCTGCAGCCAAAGAAAAGCAGAGCGCACTTGAACGTTCGGTGCCGGTCAGCATCGTTCAACAGCTCCGACTACCAGTCGAAGAATTGGTTTGTTCCATCGGTCAGCGAAGATTCCAAGCGAGCTACAGAACCGAAGCGCAAGGTTCCTCGTCAACACTCAGTAATAACGAGCAGAAACTATCTCAAACAACAATCAAGAAACAACCCACGAGCAAAAGAGCAACCCAAGCTGAAACCAAACGAGGTAGAAATCGCCGGCGAGTCGATAACGAAGCGTCAAGCTTGCGCGCCAAAAGTCGACGAACCAGCAAACGAGTGCCCACTTCCCGTGTCAAAAGCAGATGATATATCCTTCTACATGCTGGAGCTTCGACTAGTCCACCCGGAACCTTTGACGGAGTGGCGATTCCAAGCAACTTTCACCGACACCTCCGTTATCCCCTGCAGAACAGTCATCCTCGACGACCTCACCGTGAGACCTGAACGTGAGATGAGTTTTGACGTCCATTTTCGGTTCTAACTATATATTTTCCCTCGGGGATACTTTACAGGTGGATGAAGACAACTTTTTGTTGTTTGATGCATCCCAAACAGCAAACTTTCCGGTCTCATCGCGGTATTTTAACCCGTTCGTGTACTTCCCGGGGCTTCGTCAACCTAGTGATGTACGTGCTGGTATACAGTTAGTTGTACGTACACAACTTGATGCTAAATGTTGCCTCTGTGTAGCTTTATGGACATGTTTTGCGTATCATCGTGACGTCGATAAAACCTGTCACGCGTATCGTGATCAACACCTCCGTGCAGTTCACCCGTACGCCCGACGAAGCTGTGGTGGAGCCATCCGCCGACTCCATCCGAAAACACTCGGAGACCGTAGCGAGCCAAGAAGCCAGTCTCTTGAAAGTCCTGACCCGGCGCAATAGCTCAACGACGTCCATTGCACGGAGGAGGAGGAGGAAGACGCCCAAGGGAAAGCCAAGAGTGAAGCAGCTGGGATCAGGCCTCGAAAGTAACCACGACGCGAGCACCGCCAGCCTAGCGATGGACCAGTGCAGTCCCTGGAGCGCCAGGGATCAGGACGACCCCAATAGCACTGACACCCCAACATCATCGATGTTAGAGCAAATGTTCAAGTTGCAGTTGGAGGAGCCTCGATCACCGTCAAGTGCGTCTCCTCGATTCGAGCCTCGAAAGGGACCAACAGCGGAAAACCTCGGAAAATCACCTCGACTGGCCATGACGACCATCGACAAGAAGAAGATGCAGCTGCAGCACCTGCGCGCCAGTATGCGAGTACGTCACTACATTTCCTCGTGTTATCACATCGATGCACTAACTGGATCGTTGTTGATGCTGCACAGCGGGAAATGTTGCGCGAGGAGAAGATCGACGGCAACATAAAGGGGTGTAGCCATCTCTCGGGAGTCAGACCAACATACCCTCGTTTAAATTTACATTCTGACTAAGTAACCGTCGAAAAATGCTTGCTAACATTACCTTACTAAGTATCCACCAAAACGCCCCAAGTTGCGCACATCGGAAGAGTCAAGCTGCCCCAGTCGTCGCTGTCCTCGCCTTCGCCTCGTGCCGCCCACACGCCCGCAGCACGTTCTCTCCGCTGCGCTCGCTCTAGCCCAGACACCTGTCGATCTCTCCTCGTTGCAACTGCGCGGAGAACCGTCTTTTTGACGCCGTAACAGCCCTCGATCATGGACGGCCAAGTCGTGGAACTCACGGAGGCCGAGCAGGCCCAGCACCAGCTGCAGATGGAGCAGCAGCTCAAGTCCTTCTGGGCCAAGCAGCTCCTGGAGATGGAGCAGCTCGAGGTCGGCAGCGAACAAGGTGCTGTAAGGGGTGGAACTGGGCCAATAGTTCGCACAAGTACTGACTAGTTGCTGTTATTTGTTATTTATTATTTATTTTATTATGTGGTGGTGTATTGATGGAACGCCGACGCAGACTTCAAGAACCACAACGACCTGCCGCTGGCGCGCATCAAGCGCATCATGAAGTCGGACGAGGACGTCCGCATGATCAGCGCCGAGGCGCCCGTGCTGTTCGCCAAGGCGTGCGAGATGTTCATCCTGGAGCTGACGCTGCGCTCGTGGGGCTACTCGGAGAAGAACAAGCGGCGGACGCTGCAGAAGGAGGACATCCAGACGGCCATCAGGAACACGGACATCTTCGACTTCCTCGTGGACGTTATCAACTAAGTAGACGTCCTGGGGGCTGACTTGGAGTTGACAATCGGTTTTTCTTAGACGAGCTCAAACCATACGCACGGAGAGGGAGGAAGATTGCGCCTTTGTGAGTCTAAGCGAGCTGCTCAAGCGATGGCGAGGCTCAGGAAGGTGCAGATAGCATGCAGGCTTGCATCAATGGAACTTCATGTTCAGACCTAACGAATGATACGCGAAGGTCGTTTCTACCGTTTCACATTCGCGCAACCTTCATGCCACGTCATCAAATGTAGCCATCTCCTATGTTGAAGTTTTGGTGTCATTCCCTGCATGCCGCCGCTGCACTCTCTCCTCGCTCCTGCAGCGCCCTCCATCATCAAATGAAATACATCAACCGCACTCGTTGTCCACCCGTCAAGATTCGCGTCGGGCTGGGCCAATGGGCGGCCGCATGGCCGACAACTTCCGACACAAGCTCGTCGTGTGAGGGGGATGCTGACGTTCGTAGTGGGCGGCGAGCAGGAGGAGTTCGAGCGGGTGGAGCCGCTGCCGAAGGCCATGGGCGAGAACTTGGTGCGTTGTGGAGGAAGCTGTACGAGTTGTTGCTGACAGCAAGTCAGCAACTTGCTGACTCTGTGGCTTGAGTTGTGCGCGGACCAACTTCATCATCGGCCAATCATTGTCAAACCGACCTAAGTATCCCTTATGCGTGTCGTGTAGGCCCTGGTGTGATGCAGAGCGCGCCCGCATCAAACGCATAAGTGGGAGGCTTTGCGGTGCAGCTGATGACGCAAAGGCCACGGCCTCGCTTCCTCGTGCGCAATGCAGCGGTGCCTCTCACAAACTCCGTCCTTCAACTGTTCAACATGAAGGCGACGACCACCAGGACTTTGCCTACATCCTCCCGTTCCTCAAAGGCGGCAACGCCAACCCATAGCACCACAACAACTAACAACAACCTCCACCTTGCTGCCCATCAGCCGAGCGTCTTGCATCAAGACAACCGCGCTGATGCAGACCGTCGTACTTAAACGGCACGTGCCCCAACTTGAAGTTCCATTTCAAGTCAACCAAAGGTCAAAGGTCTGCGTCATTCGCCATTCCGTCCGGTGTCTGTCAAGCCTCTGCGTCTCCCCTGCCAATGCTGCGCACGTCCTTCCTCCGCTCGCAGGCGCTCCGCTGCACGCGCGCGCGCGCGCTGTCCACCGTGGCGTCCAAGGACCAGGTG
>JAHQIV010001213.1:0-13039 GCA_030463285.1 Phytophthora europaea
CGAGCGCTGCGGGAACACGTCGGACGGCAGCATGGCGCACATGAGCGGGTGGCCGTACACGGCCTCCGTCTCCAGCTGCAGGTCGCCGGCGTCGCCCGAGTACTTGCGCGTGTTCACTTGCATCTTTCGATAGTGTGGTGAGGGATTCGCTTGAGCAGGAGCCGGCAAATTCGTGAATGAGACCGACTGAGGTGGCTGCCACCGCTCCCCCCGATCTTTGTGGCTTCAACCAACGTCAGTGTCGTACCTAGCGGGGTGCATACAAAGCGCGAGTGGAATGGCGCTCCTGGATGCTATCGTCAATGACATGCATGAATAAGAAATTTGCAGATACAAATTTACGCAAATATCAGACTGTAACTTGATAACACAGCACAGCTGAAGATGAGGAGCGCCTAATCAATCATACTGTGCCGGGATATGCCCTGCAGTGCAGCTGTGTGTGAGGAGTGAAGTCAGCCTGATGAGCACCACCGACGATCAAGAGCGACGTACAAAATGCACAAAATCCATTTCTATTGCTCTGACGCGCGGCCAGCTGCGCCGCAGCTCTCCTTTCCATTGTGGCTCTACTTGCTGCTGCTTGCATTCCTGATTTTTTCTTGAACCTCGTCCTGCGTGGCGAAAACATATAATCGAATGATATGGGGTCAGTACTTCCACGCGCTCATCATACAAGTAGACACGCCGATGAGGCGCAATCAGCCGTACCTGCAGGCGAGTGAAGAACTCCTTCGAGTTGGAGAACTGCTTGGTCGAGCCCTCGATCTGCTTGCCCGTGGTGATGTTCTTGGCGCCGGCGATGCTCTCCAGCATCTTCTTCTTCTCGTATTTGTTGCCCAGACCCGGGTTGAGCTTGGCCACCAGCCGCTCGTCGAACTCGCGCTGGCGCTTCTCCTTCCGCCGCGCGTGCTTCTTGGCGTTGCGCAGCGCCTTGCGCTCGCTTTGGGTCATCTCCTCCTTGGACTGCAGCACGGCCTCGCCGCGCTTGCGCTTCTTGTCGTACACCTCCTCGGGTGCCTTCAGGTTCGCGTCGCTCACGCTGATCGGCACCACCTCCTCCATGGCGATGGCAGGCACCGCGGGCTTGACCTGCAGCTCTTTGACGGCCGGCTTGGGCGTGAAGTGGTAGTTTGACAGCGCGTCCAGCTTCCAGCACAGGCTCTTGAACATCACCTCGATCTCTTCCTGGTCCTGCTTGGACTCGTCGTCGGCCTCGAACCCCATAGCAGTCTTCATGTACTCCTTCTCATAGATCTCCCCCAGACCCTCCTTCGACTTCTCCATCGACACCTCCTCCAGCTTGTTCTTCTCATCCTGCTCATTACCGGCGAACTTACGAATCACATCGTCGAAGTCGTCCTCCAGAATACGCTTCTTGATCATTTCTTCAAGCGCGATAGACACTTCCTCCGTGATCACCGGAGCCGCCTTCACTGGTCTGTCGTAGTCCAGCACCGCCTCTAACAAACTATTCTCCGGACGCGCCGCGGAGCGCACTTCACCCTTCAGCAGCCACGGCTTCTCGCTAATAGCCTCGTGCTCCAGCTCCTTAATCTCCTTCTGCAGACGCAGACGCCGACGCTGGTGCGACGACATGATGCCGCGCTCGGCAAGCTCCTCCTCATCGACGTTTTCCTCGTCCGGCTTCGCACGATTAATAGTAGGGTACTCTTCGTCGTCATTATTGCCGTCCTTCATCTCGACATCATTGAGCTCTTCCTCCTCCTCCTCTTCGTCGCCCTCTTCGCCTTCCCCTTCATCCTCATCGCCGAAGAAATCGTCGTACTTCATGTCCTCCGCAGCTTCCGCATCCGATTCCTCCTCCATCTCGTCATCGTCATCCTCCTCATCGTCCTCATCACCGTCATCACCCTCCTCGTCGTCTTCGTCTCCCTCCATCTCGTTGTCATCTTCCTCCTCTTCCTCAGCCGCCTTGTCCATTTCATCCCAGTCGAAGAAGCCATCCTCCGCGACATCGCGAGTCTTCTTGGTCTTCTTCTTCTTGGTCTTATTCTTCACCTCCTTCTCCTCGTCAGACTCGGCCTCCTCCTCTTCCTCGTCGCTGTCCTGCTCCTCCTCGTCACTGCCAGCGTCACTTTCCTCCAGCTTGTCCTCCTCTTCTTCCTCCTCCTCTTCGAACTCCTCCTTCTTCTCAGAAGGGAACAGCAGAATGTTCTCGGGCTTCTTGGCGAACGTGCGGATGCGCTGCGTCATCTCCGTCACCAGCGGGCCGTTCAGCAGGCGGAGCTGCTCCCAGATCTGGTCGGCATCGAAGCCATCCACGTACAGCTCCGCCAGGGGCGCGGTGCTGCCGCTCTTGCTCTGGTACTTGGACGTGCGGTCGAACGCATGCTTGGCGAACGCTTTCACCTCCTTGGCGACGTCCTCCGACGGCGTGAAGAACACCTGCCCCACATCCACTACACAGTCAGCCTTCTAGATCAACACTCGTACACTATCTGACATACTAGACTACGACGCACCTCGGGCTGCTGCACCACATTCTTGCGGAAGCTGGCGATCACGGACGCGTCCATGCTGTCTCGATGCGCTCTCCTGGCGTCCAATAGAGTTGCTACCCTTTCGTGATCCAGTCAAACCAAGAGCCCAGAATTTGGGTACATATGTGATGTGGTGCACACCAAACACCAACAAATGGGTAGCGACTGGAAAAAAGAGCAACTTGCCTTTTTTGGGCAAGTTGCAGTCGAGCTACATGTACAACATGATCTACCTCCACCAACTCGACCACTGCAATTGCTAAAGCCTTCAGTAAAGCCTTTAGTAGTAATAACGCTTGCATTTATACAAAGGAATCACGTCGATTTCATATACCAGATTGTTGCAGCCGATTGCTTGTACGTTGCCCGCTGCGTCTACACGGCCACCTACATGTACCTGTCTGTAGTAGAATCCCCGTCGCTCACTTGGCTTTCCGCGCCTTCTTCTTTTTCTTGGCCTCGTCCTCGTCGCTTGATACTCCGTCGCGCGGGATGTCCGCCCAGCCGTTCGCCGGCAAGTCGTCGAACTTGCGCGCGTGGCGCTTGATGTACTTGTTCATGGAAAACATCGTGAACGAGTCGCGTTGAAATACCTGTCGCATCCTATCGTCCAGCAGGATCGTGCGCTTGTCCTGCGGGTCCTGCAGGTTGTGTTCGTGGATGTAGGCCCACAGAGCTTTGACAATCTCGGGCCGCGCCACTCTGTCCCTCCCGATCAGCGAGGCCAGCTCGGGCGACACCGACAGCTCCGTGTAGAACGGGTTGGTCTTCTTCTTGCCGTCGTCGTCTCCCTCCTCCGCGGTGGCTTTCTTCTTCGTCTTCTTCTTGGCCGGTTGTTTCTTCTTCGCCGCCTTGGCCTCCGTGTCTTCGTCACTCGATACGCCGTCGCGCGGGATCTGACTCCAGCCTCCAGGCGGCATATCGTCGGGCTTGCGCACGTGGCGCTTGACGAACTTGTTCATGCTAAACATCGTGAACGAGTCCCGCTGGAACACGCCGCGCAGCGTGTCATCCAGGAGGATGAGCTTCTTGTTCTTGGGGTCTTGCAGGCCGTGCTCGCGGATGTAGGCCCACAGGGCCTTGACGACCTGCGGCCGCGCCATCGTCTCGTTGCCAACGACCTGCGCGAGCTCCGGGGACAAGCTCAGCTGCGCATTGAAGCCTCCTCCTGTCTTCTTGGCGGCGCCGTCGTCTCCGTCCGCCTTGCGCTTGCGCTTCTTGGGCGTCGGCTTCTTCTTGGGCGCCGCCTTCTTGCGGGGCGAGCGCTGCTGCTGTTGCTCCTGCTCGTCGTCGGCGTCGGCGTCGTCATCGCTCGGGTCGGGCTCTTCTTCTTCTTCTTCGTTGGCTTGTTGCTGCTCGATGATCTCGAGGATCGTGGCGTTGATCACGTCCTTGTAGCTCGACAGGTCGGCGTGGAATTGGGTCTCCAGCTGCTTGCGGATCATGCGGCGCGAGAGCTGCTCCAGGTCCGCGTCCTTCAGGATGAGGCGGATGGCCTCCGTGAGCTGCGTCACGTCCACGGCGGGCGCCATGGGCTCCTGGCCCAGGCCCGACAGGTCCAGTCCGAGCCCCATGCCGTCGCTCATGGTGGAGACGCTGAAGAAATTGTCTGCGAGTTTGTATGAGGACGCGCCTCATAGGCGAGCGCCCCCTGTGCCCTCAACTTGCAACTGTTGCGACTTGAGGGGGGAGATGTTCATCTTGTTCAGTTGTAGCCATCTTGTCGTGGCATTGTGAGCGAGTCCTGCATTGCAAAAGGTATGCAAGCCTTTGGCATTTTTGTGGTACGAATTAGTGCTGGTTGAGATACGGATTGGCGGCTTCGAGAACCAGTACTGGACACGCTGACTGTGTTAGTGGTGTGAGCGTCACACGTCGCAGGGTGAACCAGTAACTGCTAAGGCGAGCCATTTTTGAACAGCAGTTGCCGTTGAAGTGGTGCCGGAATAGCTCAGCGACTGGCAATAAATAAGCGGTGGAGCACAGATTTATCTCTCGACGAGTCCAAGGGGGTGAACAACTTGCTGCGCCGACAGCAGACCCTCGCAAATTATTGTCCGCGTTCGACCGATGCGCAGTCACTGACTTCGAATTGTGATCCAACCGCCTGAAGACTATGGCGCTGTCCAGCAGAATTTCCAGAGATGAACTCGTTGTGCTGCAACTTCTGGGAGAAATTCAACGCTTAGTGGAGCTGGCGGGTGGGGAGACGAAAGAGGGCGAGGCGGTCAACCCGCGGATGCACCCGGCTGCCAAGTTGTATCTGGACACACGAGACACATTCGAGGTGATTGAGGACTTGGTGGAGGAGCATGTCAAGGGCAAGCCGAAGCTGCTTCGCAAACTCAGTAAGCAGCTCAGCAATGCCGATGTGACCGTGTCGTCAGCCCCTACGTCGCCTCGCACAGCTCTAGCTATTCAAGTATCAAATGAAGCTGCCATTGACCGAATCCAAGAGATGTTTCGACGCTTAGGAAGCTTGCTCGGACCTTCCATTCTGAAGGAGCTACGGCTGCGAAAGCTCTCGATGACGTCAATCCTACACTACGTGAGGTTTTTGCCGATGGAATTGCAGTGGTCAGCGTATAAAGACGCACGAAAAGAAGAGGTGGAACTGGTTTACCGCGAGACCGTTTACAAACTAGCAACACTCCCCTCAGTGCTACATGCTACTCCACAAACAGATACCCAGACGCTTCGACAGCGAGCCGACTTTGTGAAGCATCAGATCCGCAAAGATGTCGACACGGTGTGTTTGTTTGCTGCGGATGGCACACTCACTACAATTTTTGGAGATGATGGAGCTTCGGTAGAGGAAAATGTTGCAATCAAGTTTGAATCGCTCATCGCGGACGTGTACAGCAATTACCTGAAAGAAACGCTAGACGTGCAAATGAAGCACTTGACCCAAGTTTCTGATCAATGGGGTCACGACAATGCAATAGTCTCGTCGGGCTTGAAACACATACCCGATACTGGACCACCACTGCTGGTGCAGTGTTTCTATCGTCCTCGCAAATTCCGCAGCAAAGGAGGCATTTTTCCGGACATGCTCATGAACTTAGTGAACCGATTCGTGCATTTACCAACAGTCCATCCAGGTCAGCAGGCTAAACTTCTCGTGGTAGATCCTCGTCATGTTGGTGTGTGGTGGCAGAAATCCGTCTTCTCGGTTTCTGAGCGGGACGTGACTACGCTTCATGACGATGAGAGTCGTGACATTTTCGGTCGAGTGGAGACTTTAGACGGTCAGCTATATGTACCGCTTCTCGGAAAGGGTGGTGAGCAAGATGGATCTCGTTTGTTTGGCCGAAGTGGGGGGCTAGCCAAATGGGTCGGTCAGCGCGTCCTTGTAAACAATGGCAAGGACAGCGTGTGGGTGGAGGTCGTGGTCGTTGATGTTGACGACAAGCGGTGCAAGCTACAGATAAGGAAATCCCTTCAAAAATGCGCGGAGATAGTTAGCTGGACCCAGTTTCTATCCTTGAATGAGTGGGTGAACATGCGTGAATTACGCTTTATCGGAGCTCCTTTAAACCCGCACTTCCGCGTCCACATGGGTCTAAAATTCCGCGAAATCTTGGAGTCTGTGCAGGCAGTGGTCGTTGAAATTAGCTCCGTGTTTCCGAATGGCGAGTTAAATGACAAGGTTGGAAACGCACTATGGAAATCGGTGGAAACATCGATTAGTAAGGGTGAACACATATTTGCACGCTACTTCCGTTCGATTCTGCAGCAGGACGTATTGACTCAAGTCCATCCTACCGTCTACGCAACACCAACGCGTTCGCTGTCTTTGAGTCGGTCGAGTTCTCTCGGGAACGTGTTTTCTCCTGGACAAGATAATGTTCCTCAGTCAGTTGTAAGGGATATGGGAACATCTCATGCAATCTCACCGGTTGTAAACTCCGCAAGAGGCAACTCCATAAGGCTCACGCTGCAGGGTGGGGATGGATATTTTGACGATAGTGGTGCGTTCTGCTCTCGACGACCATCGCGGACGGGGAGAGGGGCTATATCAGTGCGACCAACACCATCAGAAACCGCAGCTTCTACTCGAGTCTTATCACCATTCGAGAAGTTGGCGCATCATTTACTCGAGGAAACTGAGATTATGGGAACCTGTGTTCAAGCCCAGAACGTCGCGCTGAGCTGTGCTTTTGTGCAGGTGTTGCTAGAAAAAATCGCCAAGATGAAGCGTCAAATGCAAACGATGCTGCAATTGCCTTCGTGTACCGTCGAAAATGTCATTTCAGAGCACGCAAACTCTTGTAGACTCCTCTTCGTGTGGAGGATATGTCGACATCAAGTTGATACCATGGCACGAAAAGGGAGGAAAGGCAAGCGGCGTCATATCGAACATGATAGTCGATATATTCATCTGAATTGGGTCGATCATGCGTTCGAGCGCGTAGAGACGCAGATTCTTGGTATGATGCACTCACTTGTCCATTATGCTCATCGCGCTTTCTTCCACGAATGCATGAGCCACCTGCTTCCCGGGATTTACGAACAGCCATGGGCAGCTAGCAAGCCCTGGTTTGGGAATACGCGGTGCACTTACGCCGTTCAAGGGTTCGTCTTTCGAATGCAATTGTTGCTGGAATATGTTAATAACACGGTCTTGGTGGGATACGAGCGCAATCTTGGCGTGCACGAGAAAGTATATGAACTTACGGTTCGAATGCTATTGGACGTGTTAGCTTGCATTGCGGAGGCATATGAAAACCTTTCAGTCTCAAGATCACGGGAAGGCCAATGGAAGATCGACGTCCTCTATCTCGTGTGTGGCGTTTACAAATTTTTACGGCAGTTGGATCAAATGTTTTCTTCCCGGGGTGCCAGCCAAACTGCCAAGGGTAAGCGCAAAGGTACGGCATTCGTTTTATTTACACGCTGTGGTAGGTGGTCGTGTAGCCTTACCTTGTTGCTGTTGACTATTTTGTTTTCAGCTATGATCGACATTCGAATGATTTGCCTGCGCCTGCTAGTCCATCTTGCCATACGATCGGGGCCCGCCAGTATTGTACTGGATGCAATGTCGAAGAAGGCTCAGGCCGGTAGCTTTGAGCAGTTTGCAGGTGTGGACACGATTTCAGAGCTGGAGTATCACGTTGTTTCCATTCTCGACTCGGTGGATCCCAAAGGAGACGTTTTGGGTGATTTTGGAATTGATGAGGTAGGAACTTGACACATTCACGGTGATACTGCTAGAACTCTAACCACATTTTTGCCGCCACATGTAGAGTGAGAAGGAATTGTGGAGGATACACACGGTATTCGGAGGTATTGAGCTAAAGAAACTTGGGGAGGTTCAGCTGAACGTGAGTGTCGTATATTTGTTGCATTTCAAGTGCAATTCATCGCTAACCAAACTTTCGTTTATCAGTGGGTAGCTCTCATATCACGAAGCGATTTACCTAAACAAACGCTCATGGGGTTTCTTCAGCATCGACATGAGCTTGGTGATTGGGCCTACCCGGTATTGACAGAAGAGGAGATGCGAGCACGGGAACAAATTCAGCAGGTGCGCAAGATTTACGCGCCATTTAATGGTTTCCTGCGTTTTGAAATTGAATTCAGCTGGAGACTAACATAATATTTGACTGCCTTAGTTTATCGATCAAGTCGACAACGACACTGATCGAGAAGTTCAAGAAGATCAAGACACTAGCCATTCGGGCGAACCAGCAAATAGTAGCGACACCGATAACAATTCCCAAGCACCCGAGATGGGTGATACCATATCCGAGACGTCCGACACGCGATCTCTAAACTTGCCCACATAAAATCTTGCTGTGCAATGCGTCTTTGAGTTCAAAAATTTTTTTTAACTAGCGCTCACTCGACCGATGAGGTTGTTGTCCACGTTATGCTCTTAGGACGGCTTCAAACTGGGTGGTGCTCCAGGTGAAACTGGGTGAATTAAGCAACATAGCGACTGCGTCTCGCTCCAGCTTGAAAGACAAGCAGTCCCCAAATATAGGAGGTGTGCAATGCTTCGCTGTCTGAGGCGATGAACGTTATGCTGCACTTTTGTTTTGCAACGGCTCACCTGCATTGTGCATTCCAAGCGCTTCAGCCTATCACTACCAGAAAGCTATCAATGGAGATGATGTCAGGAATGATGGGTCCCACCGCCCCAGCGCAGTGGACGCAGCTTTGGGGTCCGGCATTCGGATCAGCAGGGTCACAGCCCATGAGGCGTTCAGCTCACGCCGTCACCGCCTTCGAGGACAACTTGTACACCTTCGGTGGCATCAGTACGAACGCACTCGACCAAGATATCGAGTACAATGACACATGGGTGTTCGACCTCGTTGAGCGGCAATGGTCGGAATTGCAAGTCGGGGACAATCGGCCCTCGAATCGATTTCATCACGCCGGCGTGCTGCATACAAACACCAGTGTCAACGAGTTTGTCGTATTTGGAGGCCTATCACTCTTAGCTGCGGAGGCTGACCAGACTACACCAACGACGACCAACAGCGTGCCGGTAGTGCAGTACAACGAAGTTTGGCGCCTCTCATTGACAGAAAGCCCTCCCAAATGGGCAATGGACCCCGCTCCGTCCAAGTCTGCTAACGCACCGGACGCTCGATCTGAAGCTGGTATCGTGATTCATAACGATTATCTTTACATATTCGGTGGTATCGCGTACGACGAGAAAGGTGAAGACGCCCCAGTCGACTACAACGATCTGTGGAGATACGATCTAGCTACTTACACCTGGATGAAGGTGGAGCCGGCAGGAAATCTACATCCACCTACTCGATTTTCACATTCGGTGGCATTGCTGCAGGACGAGGACGAAAATGGAGAAGCGTATCTACTTGCGTACAGCGGTCGACACCTTATGCTTTCGAGCTGGACGCTGCTGGACGATATTTGGGTCTACAACTTCAACAGCAACGTGTGGACGGCTGTCACCCCGTCGTCCGATGTTCCTCGCGCCTACACATCCATTGTCACCACAAAAGGCGTGGATATATGGTTCTTCGGTGGATACTACAAGCCTCAACGGAGCTCCAGTGGCTACGTGTACGATGACATCGTCCTCGGCAAATTTGACTTGAAAAACATGGCGATGCAAGCACGACAAGCCGTGATCGAGAGCGATGAGGCTTCCCCACCGCTGCGCTACAATCATCGCGCTGCTCTTTGGCGCGAAGATAGCATGGTCATCTATGGGGGAAGCTATCAAAGCCAACTAGGTGATGTCTGGGTGTATAACACCACGAACGCAGTAACGACCCAAGTCACGGATAACACCCTACCGCTTGATCCCGAGTCACTCGTGTACGTACTGGGCGCCTTCATCATTACGGTTGTCTTCGTTCTTCTTGTTCTACTACTTCGTTGGCGACGCACAGATCGGAGAAATGTACGCTGTTGTTGCGTTGAGCTTGCCACTGGTACCCGAACACGAGGCACTAACCACCATAACATTTGTATGATCAGGTGCGTGCTGCGCAAATGCGAGGTGCAGCGGTTGTACGCGGTGTGACGAAGGAACGCCTAGAGCAGCTACGGATCACGAAATACTGCCGTGCCGAGCGAAACCCACAAGCACCGACGGAGCAGCTCAACCCAGCGGAAGGAGGCTCCACTGAAAGCGACGATCTGTGTCCGATCTGTCTGGTACGTCACAGGCACGTGAAAAACCCTCCAACTGAGATGACAAGGGGCTTATTTTCCTTCCGCATGTACTTGTCAAACGATTGCCAGATTGAATTCGAAGACGGAGAAGACGTTCGCAACCTGCCATGCAAACACATTTTCCACGTTGGTTGCATCGATGAGTGGTTCAAGCGCAACACGGTACGTCGTGAACTTCCCAAGGAATGACACGCTTTGCGGTTTACTTACCGTTGATGTACACCAGTCGTGTCCAATGTGCAAAAGCAACGTGGATCTGGATGCGGTGGATATCACCGTGGAAACCCCTCCAACTGCTAGAGGAGGCGCGGTCGTCACCCCCGTGTCCTAACATCCAGGTACCAAGTTACCTCACTTTCTACAGACAGTACCAAAGCTGCTGAGACGCCGTCTTGCTCCTGCACTGATCATCATATTGTATTTGCCTCACTGGTTCGTTGGTGTCTCGCACTCTTGGACTCGTGTTTCTGACATGCAAAACTCTCTACCTGTCTGCCTATCGCCGGCGCTGTGAGCTCTGCACTAGCAGCTCCTTCGTCACCTTCGCTAACCGCTCCAACTCCTTCGGCGTCGCCGGACCTCCCGCACTACAAAAATCACACACACACACACATGAGTCCACCAAACCACCCAGCCCAACCCACCACAACAACACTACGTACATCCAGCGGATGCGTCCTTTGCCGTCCACCAGGTGCGCGTACCCCACGAAGCTGTTGTCCAGTTCCATGGGCGTGCGGAACTCGTCGCAGCGTCCGAAGTGCGCGAACGTCGTGGCGTGCAGCTCCTTGGGGGTCTTCTCCTGCAGCCCCCGGGTGATGCTGCCGCGCACGAGCTTCATGTACCAGTCCTCGATCACATTGAGCGTGAGCGTCTGCACCCTGGCGTCCAGCGAGCCCTGGCCGTCGCTCATGGCGGCCACGAAGCCGTCGCGCCAGGCCGGCAGCATGTCCAGTCCGTAGTTCTTGAAGGCCGTGAGCACGAGCGTCGCCTTGCCCCTGGTCACGTAGCTCTGGATGTCCACGTGCTTGTCCTCCAGAGTGTCCACCTGCAGCGAGGGGACAGTCCTGGCCTTGTCCACCTCGATGAGGACGTCGGCGCCCTCCCGCACCTTCCCCTCCGTGTCGTTAAGTTGCTTGAACTCGCCGAACATGGGTCGGTACTTCTTCTCCACCTTGCGGTCCGCCTCCTCGATCATCTCGTCCAGCGCCTCCAGCGCGTTGCGCAGGTTCTGCGCCGGGGACGCGCGCACCGACAGGATCTTCTTGGGCTTGGTGGAGCTGGGAGGAGTCTTGGGGGCGTCCGAGGAGCTGGAGAACGCGGCGCGGAGAGGCGCGCGGCAGCGGCGCAGCACTCGGCGAGACGTCAACATGGTCAACTGAAGTGAGCTGCGGACGGACGGCTGAGGAGGTATCGTGTGGTTAAGTTGCTCGAATTGAGTTGCGTTAGTGACCGAAAATTAAAGCAACATAAGAACTTCAAGTTGGAAAGTATCCGGGCAACTTATCTTGCCAGGAATAGCTAGCTATTTCGATGATGAACCAGGTACCAAGGGAAAGCCCAGCGAACACAACTGCGGGGGTCTTGTCCTGCGCGGTGGAGTGGGAGGATCAACACGTCATTAGCGTAAAGACCTTATGTCGATCTTTGGGGGCTCCGAGCGGTTCCCCAATGAGCCGGGTGCGGGTGCACTGTGCAGCGCGTTGCTGTATGTCGCCACTGACAATGTGTTACTTACTTTCCCTTTGCCCAGCTCGATCGCCAGGACCGATCTACGCCAAGCCGGACGTACGCGCCAATGCGCAAGTTGTAATGAAGGCCGACTACAGACCTGTAGACGAGAGTCGGAAATGGGGCAAGCGAGAGAGCTGGATCGGGGGTAAGCTGCCGGCGGAGGCCGAACCGTTCGTCGTGATGCTAACTAATGCTTGTTACATGCTAAGGTCCGTCTCCTCAGATGCCAGTAGTTAGCAAAGGTATGCATTTGATGTTTACTCACGCACTGAGCGCTGAATGTTAACGTCTGACGTTGTCTGCTCTTCGTTTGCCGACAGAAAGCGGTCGAGCCCCTGGCCATTACAACGACAATGTAACTCCTGTCAAAACCCGAGCACCGAAGATGTCCTTCCCGAAATCCGACCGCTTCTTATCGCAAAAAGGTGAGAGGGCTATCCATGCGCCAATGTGAGCAATGTTCGACGTGTCTGACTGTTATTTTGCGCGGCTCAACAGTAAATATGACGGATATGAACCATCAGCGCGAGCTCATGGCAGTGGAGAGTCCCGGCCCAAAGTACAACGTCAACTATCTAGCGGCAAACGGCGGTAAGGCTGCACCTCCCAGATATTCTTTCGCTGCGCCTCCTTCACCGAAGTCGACAGCGCGCGCTGAGGCCCACAAGACGCGGCTGCCTGACGTCGATACTCCTCGACGCGGCCACCGCGAGTCCTGGCTATCGGTTATCAACCGCAACGGCGTATTGGTCATGCCGGCCTCGCCCGTAAGACCTCGTCAGTATTCAAACGGAGGCACTTCAACACCGGAACAGGCTCGTGCCACGCCACCAGAAGAAGCCGCGCCGCCTTCACCGAGCAATAATGCCAGCGGGAAGAACGGTGGCAACGCGTTCGGCCACGAACATCGCTTCGGCAAGCGACAAATGGAGACACCCAAGCCCAACACCCCTGCTGCAGCCAACACCCGCGTGCAGTTCGTGTCGGCCACGCATACGCGCGAGAACATGGGCGAGTTCTCGCCAGGACCGATCTATTCGCCGTACAACCCGGAGTGCCCCGGCGGCAGACTGGCACCGTCACCGAGGACAGGTCGGCGGCCGCAGCCGCCAAGCAGCCCAGCAGACCCGAAAGACCCGCAC
>JAHQIV010001214.1:0-13037 GCA_030463285.1 Phytophthora europaea
GGGCCCGAGGCCTTCCACGTGACGGAGCTAGTGGAGTGCAACTCGCTGTTCAGCCGCCCGGTGGACGCGCCCGAGGAGCCCGACACGGAGCCCGGTGCGCGCTACAAGAAGACGGAATTTGTGGCCAACTACACGTCGTGGAGGGACGAGATGGGCGACGCCGATGACGATATGAGCGACTCGAGTGAATGGGCGTTCTCAGACAGTGATTCCGACTCGGAAGGCGGGCAAGACATGGATGTGGAGACGTCGCAGTCTTGGCAGCCGGATGAGGAAAAGTTCCTGGCCTCCCTACGCGATGCGCAAGAGTTTGTGGACGAGAAGCTGTTGCAGCAGCCGGAGGATGAGGAGGCAGACGAGAACCAACCGGGTCAAGGGTACTACTCGGACTACGACGACGGCTACGAACCTGAGTATTTGGAGAACCAGCTTGAGCGTGAGGATGATGAAGATGCCAAGTGGAACATGGTTGGACACCTCCACGTTCTGCAGAGCGACGCGGACAGCGACCCTGCCGAACTCCAGGAATTTAGTGGTAGCCCCAACCTGTACGTCATCTCGCGCCAGGAGTTCTTGCGCCTCTTCCGCGCGCTGCTCAACCTTACGTTGAGAATGGGTGAGCTGCAAATCAGCTCCGTAGCTCTTAGCGCTCTCCACAATGCCACGGAGCAGTGCCTGCACCGCTCACTCACTGAAGGTTCGCTTCACTACCAGCTCGCAGCTATCCTGAAGGAACAGGAGCAGGCGAACTCGAGAATCCAGATGGAATCGGAGCTTCAAATGCAGCGCGAGAAGGTAAATGAGCTGTGTGAGACTATTGCTGCTAACAAGGCCGCTTTCAAGGCTAAGGAGTTAGCGATGCAGCAACAGATCGAACAGCTCAAGAAGCAGCTACAAGGCCAGAACGGTGTGCAGATGGAGACGTCGCCAAGCCTGAAGAAGAAGTCGCCAGGAAAGCGGAAAGCTACCAGTAAGAACACTCTCACTGTGCGGAAGGGGCTGTCCAAATCCTCAAATGGTTCTACATCCGTAGGAGGTGCGCTGCGCTCTCGTGGACTCCACAACTCGGGCACGAAGAAGTTGAAGGTCACTCTGATGTAGCGGCGCCGCCCAAAACAGGTGATGACGACCAATCTGCATGTGCTCGTTATATCGTGTTCTCACGCAAGTATCCCCTCGATCAGCTCTTCTTCTGCGTTTTTGGGGTTAGTTTACTAGCAGTTGCTGGAGCAGGGGAAATTCGCGTCGGAAATCCATTTACAGCCTTACCGCTGTCGTAGCATTTCTCGATCAATATTAGGTACTATTTCGTCTTCTATCTGCGTGACTTGTAGTGGGCTCATACGGATTTCCCGCTCAGCACAGCTTTCTGCTCGGCAGCCTCGGCAGCTCGAATCATTGCTGTCGCGTGACAAACCTGCACGAACTCAATTAGATGCTGGAAAAAGTCGTCGCCTAATGTGCTACGGAAAAGAGCAACAATGCAGGTAAGTCACATTGCTACGAACAGGGAGCAACATGGGTAGTGTTACTCGTTCGCACCTTAGATATGCTTCAATGTTGTTGTGCCCAGCATCTGTGACCCATAATGGTTTGCACCTCCATTCCTGAGGGCACATTTCAAACAATCCTTCCCCGTGCCAAAACGGCACAACCTCGTCTCGAGTGCCGTGGATAATAGTTACCGGTGACAGGATCTGGTCGATGATGTCGATATTACAGAAGAGGTCGCCTGGAAACGTATACCGGAAGTTGAAGACTACACGGAACATGGAGAGCACAGGACTCTGAAGGATAACGCCAGCTACGGGCAGTTCCAGGTTCGACTGCTTCACTGCAAGATGCGTCGTTGGACCAGAACCAAGCGATCTGCCATATCTGCGTTCAAAGATCCAATTGTGACCTCGTCAACTCGGCAAAACGGGTGCATTCCATCGCTCAAATTCACGTACAGGATAATTTTGCCTGGCGGGATCTTCTTCACGTTGACAAGGTACGCGAACGCAGCTTCCGCATCGGCAAAGCAAGCTTCTTCACTAGGTTCGCCCTCGCTGATCCCGTACCCAGAGTAGTCATACGACATTACATTGGCCTGCACAAGAGTGAAAGCAGCATGGCTTAGAACAAGCAACCGCAGCACCATAGACCAATGAGCTAGCTCACCTGAAGCCTCCGACTGACTTCGCGGAACCAGTCGTAAATCATTCCGAGATCTGATGGCATACAGAACAAACAGAACGTTAGCTTTCAACAGCGGTACACGCATAACTAAAGCAGGTTGGTTGTCTACCTTCAGCATTGCCGTGAGAGAAGAGCACGGTGTATTCAGCCTTGCTGCAGAGGAGTTTCAATGTCAGCAACCGGCCATTCCAAAGACCAAGCCTGATCAGCTCAGGAGCCAACCACCTACTCGTATGGAATGAAGAACGCCGGGATCCTATTGTGCATGGCTGTCACGAGGAAGAAGTAGCGGCGCGTGTAGCCGTACGTGGCGGGTGGCGGCTGAAACACCAGCGCAGACACCGCGTTCCCCATCGTTCCGTAGCAATAGAAGGCAGTCGCAATCTGTCACGCCGCCGCCGGAGTCAACGCAGCTACAGCGCCTTCCGCCCACAATACCCCAACACCAATGGTACCGCTGTGCGATGCGGCTCCGCCAGTCGAGTAATTGCGCGACGCTCGCGTCGGGTTAGTTGCTGTCTCCTGGACAGGGGGTCCTCTAATAAATAGAACACCACCCTGTTGAAACTGATCATGGCGTTCGAGCGCAATGTATGGGCTTTTGTATGGGTCAGGGTGAAGCTGGGGCGCATGGTACCGCGTGCGTGGCCGAATAAGATTGCGCCACGAGAGCAAGAGCTCACTTGAGGACATGCATTTATTGATCGCTCGGCTAAAGGCAACTCGCTCTAGCTCGTTAGTGTTGCAACACAATAGAACTGTTGTTGCTGCTGCTTGTACAATTGCAGGTCAAGACGTATCTATCTCGGTCGGAAGCTCGAGCAGCTCACCGCTGCACGCGTTGGCGCTTTGCAAGGTGGCTCACGCCACGCAGGTCTTCATCGATCGCACGGTTCATCTGGTGCACGTCTTCGTCAACTGGAATGCCTTCTTTCCGGAGCAGATTTGTGAAACTTCCTCTACTTGTTGGGGTGAGATCTGGCTTGGGCGAGCTCGAGACGATAGCCAGCGGGTTGTAGGCATCACCTCTGCGCGAAGATGATGCGGGTACCAGCAGTGTCGGATGCGTCGAAGTCGAGCTGAGCGCCAGTTTTTGAACGTACTTGTGATCGGCATCGTCCAGCTCCGTCCACGGACCTCGAAGCAGCCTCCTCGGCCGTCGCTTTTGGCGCGTGCGTTGAGGCCAGGGCACCGCATCTCGCACTGATTTCGCGTAGTCGATCCAGTCTGTCGCCCACGTGTTGAATTGCTTGAGTCCAGGCACATGAGCCAGCAGCAGCGACTTGACGCTGTGCGGTCTGCGTCTCGCCGCAATATACAGCGTCTGCATGGTCTGCAGCTCCTGCTTCCGCCTCGACTGCTTCCTGCACATTCCACCACGCATCAAAATGAGGTGACAACTTCCCGTTAGCGTCAAGTGCGCAATAACTCGTCCACACCAGCCATGCCGTGCTAGAGTAGAAACCTACTTTTTCTCTGCCTCTGTGGCACTGGAGAAGGTGAATCCCGACGTCAACGAGCCCTTCGTCTCCTCTCCATCTACATGCGCACAAAGTAATTGCAAACGTCACTCAATTGACCCGAGATTACGAAGTATTGGCCTTGTGCGTGTGTACCAGTGAGCAGAGGCAGTTGGGACCTGGTCGACGCGTCTCCACGTAACTTGGTGAAGGGCGAGAACGTCACGTGGCGATTGACTCCGGTGTGTCGCCTGATGGTCGCACGCCTCCTGTCTCTCTTGGACGCGCTGCCTGAGCCCCGGATGGGGCTCGCATACGACGACAGCGTCTTGAGGATCGG
The DNA here is from genome assembly GCA_030463285.1 of Phytophthora europaea. Lineage (NCBI taxonomy): Eukaryota > Oomycota > Peronosporomycetes > Peronosporales > Peronosporaceae > Phytophthora > Phytophthora europaea. The sequence goes on from JAHQIV010001214.1 coordinate 3,982, forward strand.
GCGCGGCATCCTCTCTGTCGCTGCGGACTGCGCGGGTTTGTGCGAAAAACGGTTTCGCCATACCGGTATGTTGTCGGTACCGGTAAGTGTCGGTAGATACTTTTAAATCATTACTACTACCGAGTAGTCAATACGGAATATGGCTGCATTCTGCCAAAAGGCGCTCAGTTGAAGTCCGAAGACTTTCGCGCTCAGCACATGGGGCTGATACTGCAGCTATTTGGGCTGGTGGTCGTGGTCGTTGCCGGCTTTGAGGTGTGCAGCTTTACCGTAAACATACCGTGTAGTCCAATAGCATTTCTAATGATCTGTGGACTCAGCTATGGCGCTTTCTAGTCGGCTTCATCTTCACGCTCATCATGAAAGGTAGACAAGTCTGTTACAGACGCAGCTTAAAGGGCAATCTTAGCCGAAGATCACCGGTATGTTATACTTACATTAACCCTTTTAATATTGACTGACCAGGTGGATTGTTGGCGAACATCCGAGCCAACCCGCACACGAAGATCTCGGTGACGGCTGCGACCTTGAAGATCTCGTTGTGGACGCACCTGCTTAAGTTTCTGGGCTCGCCTACCCAAGAGAAACTTGTGGTCTTGCAGCTGCCATATGTGCGTTTGTTGGTGGAGACGACAGATGCAGCACTAGCTAAGGCAACTTCACTACATCGACAGAGTTCTCAGTCGACTTCGTTCTTGCAAGCGCTGGATACCAGCACTGCCTTGTTGGACATTCGACACCCGTTGTGGACTAAAGTACGTTCGTGGACCCCTCGTCTGCTGTTTTTGTGTCGGTGTGTCCATGCGATCGAGATGGACATTGGGGACATCTCTGTGGACGTTGTTCGGGAAGATAAAGACGCTATTACACCCGTCCTCAGCATCCAGGTAGTCTGTTTTGTTTGGAAATGTGTGTGCAACACCGAGAAACTGACGCCTTCATGTTGTTTGATATAGTGTGGAAGCGTGTCTATGAGTGCGATGTTTCACGAGAAGTCCAAAGAACTTTCGCTAACAGTGAAGCTCGCACAGTCACAGCCGATGAAGGTGGCTATTCAACCGTTAGAAGCACATGCTGCGCTTGGAAGCACTGAAATTAGTCTTCGCGTGCCAATTTCTCACAACCATGAAGATGTGCGAGCGCCTATTCCGTCTGCGTATACAGTGGTGTGCGTGTTGATCCAAGTCAACCTTAATTTTGAGCACCTGGTTCGCTCATTTTTGTGTGCGAAACCACAGCCGTCTGGGAGCCTCATGACGAGTGCCTCAGGATACGAAAGAGACAATGTCCAGCACAGTATATTGGAGGCCATGACGATATTGAGGCTCGCTGAGATTATCCCAAACAACCTGCGTGTCGAAATTCAAAGACTCGAGGTTAATATCATCGATAGGATCTCGACCCGTGGCCCTGGATCTGCGTGTGCGTTGGAGCTGAGTCGTCTTTGCGTGGTGTTGTCGGGTGATTCAAGCCAAGAGTTTGGCACAATGAGTACGCTCAATTCTCCGGTCGTGGCTAGGAGGGCTGGCTTGATGCTCGGACCGCTGGTCATTTACCTGAGCGAAGGAGACGGCAGTGCCGATACAACAGTCAGATCACCCGCATTAAAGCTAGAAGGTTTGAAAGTCAACGCAGACTGTACTCTCAGTGCTGAAGACCCGAACTGCGGTAGCTCAGCCGAAATTATCGAGACTGGTGCTGAGCAGCCTGTGTTACGTTTCCAGTCAACAATAACCGGAGAAAATCGTGCTCTTGAGTTGACACTATCAAAGAGAATTGAGCCGTGGGTAGCGTCAGGCACTTCGGTGTATGATCAAGAAGTAGGCAAATTCCAAGAAGACGATGCATCGAGTTTGAATTCGATCGAGGCACAAGCTGACGAGTGGTCAATCGTAGACTATTGTGAATTTGATTTGGATGCTCATTTCAAATTGATGAAGACAGAGGTCACATTTGTTTCTCTGGAGAGAACATGCGACCTACTTCCAAAGGGGGTTCCCAGCATCACTTTGTCAATAGGAGAAGTCACCGTATTTGGGCATCCCTTTACAAGCGAAGAACACCTTGGAGTACGCGCGAAGGCAGATATTCAATGTTCTCGATTGAAAGCAGCCTACTTTACGAACGACAACTCGATCAAGCTTTCGTTTCTATCTCTTGATTTCGCCCGGGTATTTATTTCTCCTGTTGCCACAATGATGCAAAGTGAAGTACCCGCAGAGGTTGAGGTGGAGGCAGAGTGGATCGAAGTCAAGTGGGCACCAGAAGTTCTGCACGCGATTGGGGGACTATTAGAGCTGGGAATTTCTATATTGGCGCCGATCCTACATGAATCAAGACACCCCATAGTTGAAATTGAAAACGCGAATTCTGATCGCAATGGGTGGAGGGAAACCTCGTCGTTGAAAGTGCCAGCGATGCATCAAATTGCAGAGGTGGCAGAAGACAATGTTTCTCCGGGCGAAGTGATCGCGTTTCGGTGTACAGCAAAACGAATTTGCGTTACGTTTCCTTATATTTACTATGGCCAACGTCATGTCGAGTGTGTTACCGTCGACACATTTGCTATGAGCACTGAGGGAACTACCGAGCGGCTCCGTATTTCTATACTAGACGCGAGGGTTTTTCCTAATCGGCGCGCATCAAGCGAAAGTCCTCTGTTTCCTGCCAAGGGCTCCCAGAAACAGGCTCGTTTTCGACGAAAATCGTTCGCGTCTCGTGCATCACGTGGTCGTACGGTACGTTTGAAAGAAACATCTAGAGCCAATGCGAAGGAAATCTCTGAACATGAAGGGGGACGTGATGCCACCTACTTCGTGGCAGACTGTTTTTCTCTCGAAGAGAACAAAGTGGCCGGAAGCTCAAAGACAGTAGTTGATCTGTTTGTGAATGGCGCTCGAATGGAATGGGATATTTCAACGCAGTTGCGAGTCATGGAACTCATTCGCCGAATTACCTTTTCATCATGGGAAATGATTTATCGCGCTCGGAGTTCCTATGCTGTACACTGTACACGATCTGATAGCATTTATAATCGGCCTCATGGTTTAAACCCACCACTTGATGATATCGATGAGTGTTTACGATATGAGAGACTGTTTGGTGACTTGATTAGTGCATCAGGGGATAAACTTCATCGACTGCATGCCACAAACCTGTCGGTACACACAAAGCTGTGCGATGACGTTGATGTACAAATCACTGTTGGACTATTCGCAGGGGACGACCTACCCGAAGTTTGGGCTTTTGATGACGTATCGCTTCAAGTTAATGGTCTTGAAATGGTCTCGGCGGGTTCTGTTCGCGTCATGCATACCATTGGCAAGCAGATTGATTATGTTTATGGCGAATTCGAAGATACGCTGCGAAAACGGCTTTCGGCTTGCAAGCGCTCCACTGTGATGTTGGATCAAAGTCTTACGGATGGGATACTTATTCATATCAACAAGCTGCGGCTTTGCACAAGCTGCGAATTCCCTCTCCAATCTTATGTGGACGCCATCCAGACCAGTTTAGATCCTTTCAAACAAGAGCTAACTGCAGCTGCGGTGTCATTCTGGCGTCCTCAACACGAACTATTTTACCAGTTTTTCTTGCGTACCCCTGTTGCCTCGCATCAAATGGAGATATGGATGCGTCTTGAAACGGTAGTGTGCGAGTGTCTTGGTAATCCATTGGAGAGCTGGCTCGAGCGCATGTATCCTTTGTGGATTGAGGAATTGGCTGAACAAGAGCTACGAGCGCACATGCTAGACGACCACGTTGCCACGCTCAAGCTGACAAATGCAGACCTTCTTTGTGATGACTCATATCAAGAGATGAAGACGCTGCTGACGGAAAAGAACGCAAGGATGTACATCCAAAGAGTGAAGTCACTGTCTAAAGAAAGCCAAAATGCTGACAGCGGGTATTTCATCAGTGCTGGTGTTGGTGAAGTCAATGTTGACATTTCACTCGAAAAGGACATAACAAAGGCATGGGGTCGTATTCAAGAATTAGATGAGGCTACAGAAGCTCTTCAAGATGCCTTTAAGAGGGCTGGGCGCGATTGGAACTTGTTCGTGCCATCATTCTTGTTATTCACGGGTGTTCAGGTCAAAGCAGATGTCAATGATTTAACGGTACGAATGAGACGATTCCCTACCCCATTGATGAGCTGTGGTGGCTTGAGCGTCAACGGGCAAGTGTATTTGACGGCATTCAAGAGTAACTGTGATGAAACCTGCGGTAATTTGGCTTTTGACGAAATGGCAACCCTGCGCTGCTTTGTGGATCTGACGGTAGATGTTTCCAGCCCAGTATTATATTTCAACCCTGGTTATCTCTATGCATTGGACGAGTTGGCGGGTTTTGCCCTGGGTATGCTTCCATTGGCAGTGCTACACGTCGATCAACGCTATAAAACCTCTGCTGTCGATATCGCACGCAGGCTTCTTCACGGAAAGGTAACGGTCTCCGTGAAGGATGCAGGTGTTCGTCTGCTTTGTGGGGCGACATCATTTGAGTCGGGAGATTTCCTTGAAATTATTGTCCATCAAGTTCGAGTGGTATACACTAGCGGCTCAATCGACATCGATGTAACGCGCGTGACAGCAAAAATTGAGCCTGGTTCACTTTCACACATCGCGGAGCTAAGCCATCTGAAGCTGCAAATATGGCTAAAGTGGGGCTGCCTTGGAGATCCCGCAGTGCATTACATCTACCCCATTGCATTTGTTGGCATTGATAACGCCACCGCTGCAGGCGAAACATTCATACTGAGTTTATCGAATTCTGCCACCCACTCCGATTCTCACGCCTCGACTCCGTTCCAAACTATTCAAGCAACAGAGCTGTCCATCTTCGTCAGCGGGAGAATTTGTCCCGTGGATCCAGAAAACGGCGACTCAAGCAATGCCGACGGGTGGTCGAAGCGGGATATGGCTGCGCGCACAGCCGTAGTGCTTTATAGCAAGAATGTTGAATGGCTAATTGGATTCGGTCGCGTATATCGAAATGTGCCCCAGTATCCATTACCACGGCGTCGAGACCATGGCATCAAAACTACCTTACCATCCGTAGACATCTCAAACATCCTCAAAGGAGTGACAGTTGAAGAATTTGACTTGATCGGCCTGGATTTAGCGCTGTATGCGAGTGAAAAGCATCCTGTTGGCGTACGTGCCTTCCTTGATGACAAGATCAGCTGCTCCGGGGCTTTGCTGAAGAGCTCACACGAAGTTTTTGGGTTTACGGACAGCAGGGATGACACGAGCACCGCAGTGCGCCGACTTTCATTCTCGATCGAAAAGTCGAGCTGGGTTGTCCACGACATGAATGTGGACGCCCGAGATATTCAGGTGCGTGTATGCACACCTGAATCGGGAAGCAGAGGAGAGTCACTTGTAAGTGTGAAAAACGTATCACTTATTGTCGGAGGCGGCACGGAAAGAGCACGAACCCATGATAATGGTCAGATGAAGTTGCGCAGCCCTCCTCCAATGAAACGCGTTACGAATGCTCAGCCCCTCGCATTTTCCCAGTCCCCCACCAGCGGGGTGAGGGAACGACCAAAGCAAAGCATTCTTGACTTTTTTGAAATTCCACACGAAAACCCGTTTAGTTATCGAGAATCGGACAGCGATGCTGAAGGAGAGATCGATGTATGTGAAGCTCCAGTGGTTGGTAGTAGTGTTGAAGAGGGCGACAACGAAGTTCTTGACGAGTTTCGGCGGCTTGGCTTCCTACTTGCTCTATTATCAACCGAGGTCCGAGTGACAGTAACGATGGCAGCATTAGCATCCCTGGTGGATATCGCAGACACGTGGGTTCAGGTCGTCGTTGCTAGTCTACCGGAACTCTTTGACACAGCGGAGACTGCGACGTTGCTTGAAGAGAAAGAAGATGAAATAGCAGAGGCAGAAGTTGTCGCGGGGGATTCGGATCCTAGTCCAAAGAAGTTCACATCCCTCGCTCAAGACCCGAAGTTTAGCGGTATTTGCCTTCAAGGAGGTGCTGACGCCCCAGTAAGCAGGAATGATAGTTTGCGGTTTGAGCCAACCCCGTACTCAAATGCAGACACGGTTCGTCCAGCCAGGAGAAAATCTAGCAAGGTCTTAAGCCAGTTAGAACCGATCCGTACTATGGAAGAGATCGCGTCACCACGAGCTGCGAGCTCGAAAATCGTCCAGGCATTCATCATGCTGAAGTTTGAGGACTGTCAGATCAGTATTCAAGATCACCTTAACAAAGGATCGGTGCTGCTTGCGCTAAACGCTGGAGCATTGCAGCACGCAGTTTCGACAGATGCCAGCCACGAACGTATCAACCTCAATGTCGATGGATTGCAAGTGTTCACAGCGCTGTTGGATGTTGATGTGAAATCTCATGCCATTTGGCTCAAAACACTCGCGGATGGATCCTATTCCCCAGGCTCGTATGGTTTACTTCGACAAATCATTGCGCCGATACCTGCACAAGTTACAATTTGGATTGATAAGGAAAAAACTATCGTGAAAAACAGAGTGAAATTGGACATACCTTCCATTGAGGTGCACGTGAACCCCGTGTCAAAGGGTATCCTCGAAAAGATTTCGACAAGTGTGACGGAGCTCATCAATACGAAGTTGGCTGAGAAGAAGGGGGCAGACCATTCTCATATTCTGCACGGTTATCTACGAGAAGTCCAACACCTTCACCAGCTCGTCGCCCTAAAGAAGCAGCTCAAATGGAAAATTTCGGCCTTACAGTGGCGTCAATTATGTGGTTGGGACTACCGAATGAGTGAGCGTGCGATGGTTGCAGTGACTGCAGCGGAAAATGCCCGAAACCTTACGTTCGACATCGAAACATCACCACTATTCCGAAGGCGCAAAATGTCTTCAGCTTCGGTGTCCTCAGCCACAACCAATATTAGTATGATTGGATCCACAGCTACAAATCGGTACGAAGACGATCAATTTACAGATGAGCTGCAGAAACTAACGCAGCAGTACGAGGCGCTTTCCGAGGTGACGCGCTTCATAGCAAACGAAATCAAGAAGCAGCTAAAACCAAGCCCGCTGCCTAACGTGGATCTGGAATTTGCGCTCGATCGCGCATCCTTGACACTGAGCGGGGATAATGTCGACATTCTTCGGGCGCAAATGGGATCGTTGTGCTTTAAGATGCAGTTATTCGAGGATCACTCGGGAAACTTCGCATTAAACCTCCAGGATCTATCGGTCAGCAACCTCAGTCCGGGGACGCCGTATCCAGACCTGTTGCTCCCAGTTTATTCGAGAACATGGGAAGGAGACGACATGTTTCTTCGTGTTGACGCTGAAGTAGCAAAACCTGTGGGAGGTATCACTGTCGTGCAACATTTCGAGGTGAATGTCCACCCGATACAGGTCTGCATAACGCAAGAAGTAATTATGCAGTTGGTGGCATTCTTCTCACCATTAGACACCGCCAATGTTGCCAAGGAAGAGCAGCGTGCGGAGGTGCGATCACAATTCTTGCAAGCCCGAACCGCCGGTTCTTCTGGCAGTGATGGACGTGTCGGCTCGGCTATCATTAAGGCAGTCATGGTTGCTGGTAAAGCAGCTGCACACCCTCTTGGTCTCGGTCGCACTCATCGAGGAGATTGTGACGAAGAGTTCGTACCAGGTGGCCGGAAAACAAAGGGCGGAGGATCACTTCACCTTATTCCAGAAGACCCGTCGCAGTGGATCGCGAAGCTCGCAAATATGTCAGAATCTAACGAGCTGCCGTTGTTTGGTTCGACCGATGAGACAGACCAGCACCATACTGAGTCTGCAGAACGAGAGATCAGTGAGATGAAAGACCGAGCCAAGAGCATTTTGTTCAAGCGGATTCGCCTTGGAGCTATCGAGGTGGTGCTCACGTACAAGAACAAAAGGAGCAGCCTTGGCAACAGCAGCACACCGCATCTTCATCTCCCCCATGCCACGCAGCCTCAAGCTTTAGAAGACATGCGGGGATTCGAAGTCAAAACCCATGCGCTCGTGTATTGCGATAAAACGTGCTCCCCTCTAGATCTGGTCATGCGGATGCGGCGCGATATCCTTCTGGACGTGCTCTCTCAGGTTGGACGCAACTTCACCAACATTGGCAACTTCCTGCGCGACCAATTCGACCCCTCCAGGTGGGCAGCGTTCGATGCACTAGCACCGCTCAAGTCGTTGTCGACAACAGTATCATCGCTGACAGCTATCGGGCCGTCCCACGCCGGTGCGGTGATGCCACTGGCTGCTCAGCCCGAAGGCGGGAACACTTCCACTGACACGAAGGCTAAGAATGCCGAAGATACTTCCTCCAGCACCACGACCCCAACGCCATTGCGTCCCACCCTGCACGAGTGGCAAGCACCTTCGAACCCCGACACGTTCAGCGATCACTACGACGCCGACAGCTCCACCCCAACCACCCCGACATCTGCCGACGCCGCGCATCCCAAGCAGGTCAAAGCCAAGCGCTCCCTGGCCAAGCTCTTCTCCAGAAAGAAGTCGTCCGGCTCGTTGCCCTCTCCATCCATGCAGGAGCAGCCGAAGAGTAGATAACTGCATGCAGGACTGACATCCCCAGCGCCACCTCAATATACTTCTAACGCCTTCCTCTCCAGCTCTACTGCCGCCGCTAGCAACGTGCAAACACGTGCGCCTTGATGTCCGTGACGTAGCTCATGCTGTAGCTGCCGCGACGCCGCAGCTCGCGTCGGAAGGACGTGGCCTCCGGCTGCTCGCGTCTCGCAGCGGCTTTCTCCGCCTCCTAGCAGCACAAATCCGTCAGCCACTCAGCGTCTCCATCTCCATATGAAGGTCACTTACTCACTTACTTGGGTCGCCACCCAGCGCAGCGGCAGCAGCACCCCCAGCACGTACAGAGCCACCAGCAGCGTCACGAGCGTCAGCATGACCACCTGATTGATACAGTCATTAAAACGGCGTTAAAACCCACAAAAACGTGCTAAAACCGCAGAAATAATTCAGCGATCACCTTGCGTGAAGTGGGGAGCGCAAGGAGCTCCTCCAGGAGCTGCGCGGCGAGTGGCAGCAGCGGCACGCGGCCCAGCG
>JAHQIV010001215.1:0-13037 GCA_030463285.1 Phytophthora europaea
TTGAGAATTTTGGTTCGAGGAGAGCGCGAATGAGTATGCGGGCGAAATCAGGACACGCCGGAATTCCGGCGCAGCACCGTCGGCTGGAGCGGTTTCTCTAGTGGCCTACCCGTACTATACTTCTATACGTATAAAAATGAACAAATAAAAGCCATTTCGTAGCGTCTTTAACGCCCAAACGGGCAAAATAACGAGTGCCTTCTCCTTATCGCGGTACACATATCTTAATTGTAGAAATATTTCTATTGGACCTCAGAATTATTACAGTAATACAAATGAGGCCTCAGAGAGACCGTTTGCAACCGAAGCGAAGCAAAGGTCTGCAATGGTCGGTGCGTGGGCCGGAGTAGTTGCCCTTACAAGGTGGTATTATCTATTTACCGACGCCTTGCCCGCCATGAGCGAAGCGAAATTGGCGGTGCAAACGAGGAGCTCACGAGATAGCGTCCAATCCTACGTACAGAAACATTTCTACAATTTAGAAACGCGTACCATTTTGATGGTACATTATGGTGGCGATAAGGAAAATCGCGGTGGGATTAACGATTCCCTGCCGCGGGCGCTTCAAGCACGCTTCGATTTTAGTCCGTCGGTTAATTTGAGCTGACCATTTTGGTGGGTGTGTTTACGCTTTGGTGCTACTGTAATATCGGTACACACGGTATCCGATACGGTATGCTGAAATGTTGAATGCGCTTAAAACTGGAACGTTCTGATTTGGTCCGAAAGGAGCACAATTATTGAAGCAATTACCGGTTAAATGACAGTTGCTGACGAGCTTCCTGTTTTCAAAGGCTGACCGGCCTTCAAAAGGAACTCATCATTAACAGGGTGCGTCTGTAGCTTCCACTGGAGGGCGTTGCAAGTTGTCGGAATGCTGGTCAACTAAACTAAGTCAACGGCGCCATAAAAGGTGGTTTGTGGCATGTTCACATCCTTTCTCGTACTTAAGGTTTTCCATATAGTGAATTCAAGGGCTTTCACGGCTCCTCGAAACTTCGTAACGTACACCGTGTACGTTACACATTGTACCCCAACTCCGAAGAGTGACCTGTCACTCTTTCATGAAACCTGGTGGGATGCTGGCAAACGTGAACGAACGACGGCATGCTGTAGATGACCACTCTTCCTTGCCCCGTACCATCAGCGAGAGGCTCGAAGACCCACCGTCTCACTCGTCCTTCGTTGACATTGAGCCATCGCTCGAAATCCTTCCACGTGGTGGCTTCACACAAGACAACAGGTCCCCAAGAAGCATCACCATCTTGATCGATTGATGGCGCGTTGGCGGGTGGGTCGCTCCATATAGCATCCAGCGCTTTCTTTGCCTTGTCGACATCTTTCACGTGAATCACTTGCTTTCTTCCGTGAACCATCGCTGGTGACGCTGCTGCTGCTGATGGTGGTGCTGAAGACACTGGTCGCGAAATCTCGAGATCTATCGTCGAGCAAATACAGACACACGGGAACAGCATTCCCCTTATTCGCACTGTGGAATGGGCAGCTACTCCGAGATGCTGGACGGGAGACCGTGGTCAAGAACCCGATTTTGGTCTTACCCCTGTGGGTCTGACAGTTGGAGGAGCAGTGTTGGAGGCTGCAAATGGCTGTCCATTTCCCAACGTCATAGTCCAAGTTGCGTACAAGAACGACGACCTGGCATCACTTCGTGCCAAGCTCGTGCGTTGGATGGCTCAAACTTCCGTCCAAGTAGCGATCGGAATCAAGATCTATGCTGGAGGTGCCACTCCATTGCGTCGAGTCGCTATCTTGCACCAACGTAGTCAACCCGTCCAAGAAGTGGAATTTGGACTTGATGGTCAGCGCACTCCTCCGTTAACGATTTCATTTCCAGTTGCAGCTGTGTACGTTGGTGTTGCTTTACCAGCGGCTTTGGCTGGTCTCAACAATCCCCAGATATCTATTGATTTGATTGCCTTGCGAGCACTGATCGAGGCAAACATTCAACTAGATGATGCCAGTAGAGCGGCTGCCGCTCAGGCTGCTGCTCAGTAGGTATTTTTGTACTTAAGTACTAGTTTTCTAATGCATAATCATGCTTTTTTTTCTCGTCATGTCTGCATCAAAGTCGGCATGTACAGTGTAAATCAGCATGAAATCGGATGCGAGTCTACGGTTGAAAGATTCCAACTAATACGAAGGCTTTCTGCAATCATGAAGATAAAGGCGCTGGGTTTGAGTGAGACGCTTCATTTACTTACTATTACTGTTAGTACTCCCTCTGTGAGGAAAATACTGTTGTACCTTACAAAAAAAATTGGAGCGCTCCGCCTCGTTGTTTTTCGCGGTTATAAGATATGCAGAGGGCCATACCATTTCGGTTTTTCATGCACCAGGCGCTACCAGCCCACTCCTCTAGTCAAGAACATGCGCGGTGTATTACGTAGTAGATTCGAACATCTCAAAGTATGCTTCACAGAACTTGTCCAACGACCGCTGCAACGCGAAACACCGCATCGTCGTCTCAGCAAACGAGATGATACCTCCCTTGATACCTTCCAGCTTTGTCGTCGACACATGAGAGGTAGCAACGAGTGAGCAAAACGCCGCACAGCACCTATCGATATCGTCGCGTTCATTGTCATCGATCTGCCTGCGAACCTGCTCGAGCTTTTCCCACAACGAAGTGTACTGCAGGATCATTGCACCGGGTTCATTAACATCACAATACAGCGAATTCAGCAGCCCTTGCGCCGCCGCAATGACGTCGGGGACAGCCTCCCAACTCACCGCACCTGATGTCAAAATGTCGGCGAGTTCCATCGCTTGGCTGGTGCTCAGATTGGCCAGTTTCGCCAGCTCATCAACCACCGTCGAGATCTTGATCCGCTTCCCTGGATCCAGCACACACATCTTTCGGACTAGTCCCCACTGATCGTCCTCGCTAATAGTAGGTCGCGCCGGTAATGTGCCATGTGTGGCGTGATATTTCACCGCAGCTCTATCACCAACGCGCCACGGCAGACAAGGGCTCGACTCTTTGCCCGATTTCACCGCCTCCACAACTCGCAGTGCCTCCACGATACACATACCCAAAGAGTACACATCCGACGCAAATGTCGGGCGCTCATTGGTATCCAGGAGCTCCGGAGCCACCCAATTCCACGCGCCTGACACCAACGTCTTGTCCTCCTCACTTGCCACCGAACTGAGACCAAAGTCCGTCACCTTCGCCTTCATGTCGCTCCCGACCACGATGTTGTTCCCTTTGAGGTCCCCATGGACAACGTCTCGAGCGTGTAGATACTGCACTCCCAACGCTGCCTCGTGCAGCTTGGACCAAAGTTCATCAGGGTGTTGTCGCAAGTAGCTGATCAAGGTTCCGTTGGTGGCATATTCACAGACGAAGAACGGTCTGCCAATGTGGCAGGCGCCGAAGAGCCGAACCACGTGAGGGTGGCTCAGGTTAAACCAAATATTGACTTCGCGGCGGAACATCGCTACGGCCTCTGCTCGTTTACTAGCCTCCACTTCGGCCTGAGAAGCTGACGGATCGTCTGATGCCAACCAACCGGAATCGATTGTGGTCGAAGAACTAACTCTGACATCCGATTCAGCCAGCGTCACACGTTTTACCACAATGTCCGAGTCCAGCCACTTGGCGCGGTATACGCCCCCAAAGGCGCCTTCACCCAGGCAATTCCACTCGTCAATAACCAACTCATACCATGGAATGAACCACTCTGGTGTAAGCTCCGAGAAATCATCCGTCTCAATCTTCCCAGCAAGCTCCTCGAACGTGTGCTTCATCAGCTCAAGTTGTGCACTGGTGTACTTGCCAGCAGGATTTTCCATCTCAGCTTGCAGCGTCCTCAGGAATGCTGAGCGTTCTTCCGCGGACTTCAAATCTTGTAGCAGAATAAAAGTGTCGGATACGCCTGACACGAACAGCTCGATCTGTTCGCTCTGCTCTTCCTGCCATCGCGCATGTCTCTCAGTCGAGTCATCCGGATCATTCAAACCTAAGGATGCCATTAGCGACCCAATGCGCCACTGAAAGGCATACAAACTGGTGGCGGTGGCTCGAGTTGACGATAACCGCATCATACGAGTGTGTTCGGGAGACATCTTGACCGTCTCATAAAACTCCGCGAGTAGCACGTGGAATCGCCCGAGTAGAGTCGTGCTGTGAGTTGATTCTAGCAGGCGCTTGTGTATTTTCGCGAGTTTGTCCAAGGCTCGGTAGTATTGAGAATTGCTGCACTTTTCCATGTATTCGTGCAGCTTCAGCCACAGTTCCTCCGTTCTGCAGTACTCGTATTCATGGAAGACGTCTGCGGGGTCAAGCTCCGGCTGGGAGTGCTCGGAGCTCTCTTTGATCGCTAAACGCTCTAGTTCGCGGACAACAGAGTGCAGACTGGTACGTTTGTGAGAGTTTTGGCAGCACATGCGCCACACTAGCTCGCGTGCATCACCGGCAGGGCAGTTTGGAGCGTACCAAGAGTCAACATCCGTCTCTGGCGTCCAGTGTTTCTTATTGAACTGTGCTGGCCAATATTGGGCCGAATCATCACCACCACCCCACGGTATCATCCCGGTCACAGCTTCCAAAATGGATAATCCCAAGGAATACACGTCCGACTCTTTTGAGGGCATTTCCCCTCTTAAAACTTCAGGAGCCTGCCAGCATCTCGATCCGATCACAGTTGAGGCACTCGGAGTGGGCCTCTTCATCGAGTCACTCAGCGCGAAATTCGACAGCTTCGCCACACTATCAGCGCCGATCAATATGTTACTGCAGCGAAGATCACCGTGAACGATACCTCGCTCGTGGAGATACTCGAGGCCCAATGCTGCGTCGTGCAAATATTTCCATGTTGTTGGTTTGTCCACTGAAGAAGCATCAACTTGCTCGAGAAGAGATCCGTGGCTGGCATACTCACATACAAAAAAATGCAGATAGGGACTAGCTTCACACGCGCCGTACATTTTAATCACGTTGGGATGTCGGAGTCGCTGCCACAGGAGTATTTCATCCTCGAATGACGAATGAGATGCGTCCGGAATGAACAACTTCACGACTACATCGGCATCGAGCCACTTGGCTTGGAATTCACCCCCAATAGTACCGTTCCGACTGAAGTGACTCAACTCAATTTCAGATGGAGGAATACCGCATGCTAAACGGTGGGAAGACGGAGCCACTCGATCAGCGATTCCTGTTGTGTCGATGGTATTCTGCAGCGGAGCAGGCAGAAGAAATGGCGTGAGTATACGCTGAACCTCCTGGTATCCGTGATCGGCCGCAAGCCGGAGAGCTGTACACCCGTCGCTGCTCCTGGCATTCACATGTGCGTTGCATTGCTCAACGAGATACTGGACGACTTGAACTTTGCCGCTCTTTGCGGCCCACATCAGCACTGTTTCTCCTCTTTCGTTCTTGGCATTAACATGGGCACCGCATTCTTCGGCGAGATATCGCACAAGTTTAAGGTAGCCATGTTTTGCAGCCCACATCAAGACGGTATTTCCGCCTTCATTCCTAGCATTCACGTCGGCGCCACATTGCTCAGCGAGATACCGAGCGACTTCAAGGTGCTCGTACTCAACAGCCGATATTAGTGCTGTGTCTCCTTTTTCATTCTTGCTATTCACGTCTGCACCACATTGCTCAGCAAGGCACTGCACGACTTCTGTGTTGCCTTTTACAGCAGCTTTCATCAATGCAGTGTTGCCCTCACCGTTCTTAACGTTGACGTCGGCACCGCATTGCGCAGTGAGGTACCGGACGACTTGGATTTTATCGTTTTCAGCTGCCAACATCACTGCTGTATCTCCGTTTCCGTTTTTAATATTTACATCGACTCCGCATTGCTCAGCAAGGTACCAAACCACTTCAATCCTCCCGTCTTCAGCGGCCCACAGCAGTGCTGTATCCCCAGAGTTGGCTTTGGCATTGACATCTGCGCCGCAGTGTTCAAAGAGATACCGCACGATCTGAATGTTCCCTTTTCCAGCCGCTCTCATGAATGCTGTGGCTCCCGTTTCACTTCTCGCATTCACATCTGCGCCACCTCGTTCAACAAGGTACCGCACGACTCCCATCATACCGTTATCAGCAGCCCACATCAGAGCTGTACTTCCCCCGTACTTGTCCTTGGCATCTACGTCTGCCCCCCACTGCTCAACGAGATATCGCACGGTCTCAATATCACCTTTTGATGCGGCAAATATGATCGCTCTGGCTCCGTCTTCACTCGTAACATCTGCACCACAGTGTTCAACGAGGTGCTTCACGACCTCAACGTTCCCACTTGTAGCACTCCACATGAGCGCTTGATCTCGGTCTTCGCGTGTCCCGCTTAACTCAACAAGATACCCGACGAGCTCAAGTTTTCCGCCTTGGGCTGCCAGCATCAGTGCTGTGCATCCGTCTTGATTCTGGACACTGATGTCTCCACCGCGCAGTTCCGCAAGGTACCGTACGATTTCAATGCGGTCATTCTGAACAGCCACCAGCAGCGCAGTGTCCCCATTCTCATTCTTCACATTGACGTCAGCACCGCCTTGTTCAGCGAGATATCGCACCATCTCGAGGTGGTTCTCTCGAGTGGCCCCCATGAGCGCTGTGTACCCATTTTTGTTCTGGGCGTTCACATCGAGTCCGCACTGCTCCACGAGATACCGAGCCGACTCAATGTGCCCATTTGCAGCTGCCAGCAGCAGCGCTAAGGACCCATTTCCATTCGTAGAATGGACGTCAGCGCCGCACTGTTCGGCGAGGTAGCGGACGACCTCAGTGTACCCAAATTGAGCTGCCACCACGAGAGCGGTGTACCCATTTTCGCTCCTGGTGTTGACGTCGCCGCCGTGCTCTGCGAGATACCGGACGATTGCAACCTCACCGCTTGAAGCGGCCCACATGAGCGCCGTGACTCCGTCTTCAGTCGTGAACGCCACGTCGACGGCGCATTGCTCGACAAGGAACCGCACGACTTGGAGGTGACCGCCTCGAGCGGCGCAGAGCAGAACCTCTCCTAAGCTTAGGTCGAGATCCGCCCTCGCAGACTCAATGAGCGCCGACGGCTCCATTTTCGCGCCGATATCACGAGTTTTAAGTAAGTCAAACTGATTCAAGAAGAGAAATTCGACCAACCATATTGGGTCCAAGCTAGGAAGAAGGGTCAATACCGACTGCTGGTAAGCAGCAATCGTAGCTTGCAGAACTAACTCTAGCTAGGGAATCATAGCTGGGGGATCAATATTTAGTTGAACAAAAAACAACTATTGTCAATTATATTGAAATTCGATCATCTACAGTACCTATCACAAATGGATCCAACCAATTATTGCAGATTCGGCTGTCCATATCCGATAGGATACTGGTAGCTCTGGCTACAGCTTCACTTCAAGTGAATCACCAAGACGAGCCGGTACAATAGCGAACGATGTTGGTGTCGGACTGAGACTGCGGACGCCTGTCGCCTGTCGTAGAGGTTTCTGGTCTTGAATTATATCGCATCGCACATGCACCTGTAGAGCGTCACTGTAGTTGGACTCGGTATAGTAGCCGTCCCGATAGCCGGAAGAAGTGCTGGCTGTTCCGACCTGAGGGGCGGATGGATCAATCTACTCCATCGGCAGAGGGCACAAGGTCGCAGACGACAACTAGGATGGGGTCAGTATCCATTCCGACGCCGACCGAGAAGAAGAGGGACCAATGCAGAGCAGGGAGTTCACGGACGTGGGTGACCCACCACTAACGACAACAATTGAGGAAAACCCAATTGCTGGGGTGCAGAACCTCGAAGCCTTTCGCAGTGTAGTCCAACACACCAAGGATGACAATAGAGACATCGCGCTAACTATGGCCGCTGTGTATGGCCAGATCGAACTCGTGCAGTTCCTGGTCGAGCAATGTGGCGCAGACGTGAATCGAAAGGGCGATGATGGAAACACAGCACTGATGAAGGCCGCTGAAACAGGACGCCTTGATGTGGTGAAGTTCCTCGTTCAGCAACGCGGCGTAGATATGAATGCTAAGAACAAGGTCGGGAACACTGCTGTACGACTTGCTGCCGACCATGGGTATCACGACATTCAACGGATACTCACGTCATTGATCTCAGTATCTGACGCTCAACCCCGCGGAGGCCACGGTAGCTTTCGGAAACGACTGGTTCGTTGGGTCACCAGCCTCAAGGCAAAATTGGTCAGTGCCGGGGTGTTCCTTCGGTGGCCTGGAATGCGGTTGCTATGTATTGGCGACGCAGCGGAAATGGTTAACAGCGTGGTTTCGCCTTCGATATATTCGCCCGGCTGCTCCATTCCTCCGTCTGAAATCGAGTTGATCATGTTCAGAGAGAGCGGTAATATCGGGGGTGACTTCCAAGCCAAGTGGCTTGATGCGGATGCAGTCGTCAAGCTGTTCGTCCCAGACGCATCGCACTCGGCGTTCAACGATGAGGTGTCTCTGTGGCAGCGTCTACGACATCCTAATGTGATTAAGATGTATGGAGCATGTAAGGCTGGTCCCCAGCTGCAGTTCTTCGTGTGCGAGTACGCCAGCAGGGGCTCACTTCTCGAAAATCTCACTTCCGCGTCGGTGGGGAAGGCGACAATGTGGAAATACTTGTACGAGGCAGCGCTCGGCCTCGAGTATCTGCACGAGCGGGGGATTGTTCACGGTGATCTCTGCTGCAGCAACATACTGATCGGCAGCGATGGCATCGCGAAACTATCGAGTTTTGCACTGAGTGGCTGGAAGAAAGAATCACGTAAAAAATCCTCGGATGTTGTTGGATCAATGCGTTGGCAGGCTCCTGAGGTTCTGGACGGAATGGCGCCGTCGTATGAGTCGGATGTTTATGCATTGGGAATGTGCGTATTGGAAGCTGTGACTGGAAAGAAACCATGGGGCGATACAGACAATTGGGCGGCTGAGCACTTTAAAATGGAATGGGCTCCAGAGACTGGTGTAGATTCTTGGTGTACTCCGAAGTGTCCTCATCATACCTCACGCGCTTTAGTCTGGCGTATGTGCTGTAAAAACTCTCACAAACGTGCCAACCTGGCGTCTGTCATCTGCGAGCTAGAACATTTAGCCATGAATGAGAGTTTCGAGCACTCTGAGTCGAAATACGCTACCACAGACTTGTTCGATGAATGCGAAAATGGCAAAATGAAAGAGACGTGGCTGAGGCTGCAAACGAGTATGGAGAAATGCGACAACGTCCACTATTGCCGAGCGTTCGTCGAGCTGAAGAAAATACAGGAGTGTCTGCAAGCGTCCACCATTCACCAAGAACTGTTCGCGCGTTTTCACGCGCTCCTCATTGAGTTTGTTCAAATGGTCACGATGTCGCCAGAACAAGTTGTAGTCATGCGGTTGTCGTCAACGCGCGCCACTACCAACAGCTACTACGCGATCCAATGGCGTATTGAGTCACTGATGGCATCGCTAGGTTTAAAAGACTCGGTGGATGCAACAACAGGGACAGATGTGCAATGGCAGCAACATCAAAACGAGCAGATGAACTTCTTCGTGGCAGGTGTGTCGGACACTCTTCTTTTGCTACAGAATTTGAAGACGACTGAAGAACGCTCGGCATTTCTGAGAACGTTAAGAGCTGAGATAGAGACACCTCTTGGCAAGTACGCGCCTGATCAACTTCAGGTGATGAAAAAGACGTACGAGGACATTTCCAGCAAACTTTGGGCCGACAAGTTCTCGGAACTCATACCAGAATGGTTCATTCCTTGGTATGAGTTGGTAATTGACGAGTGGTGCTGTCTGGGCGAAGGTGGGTTTGGGAGCGTGTATCGAGGCAAGTGGCTGGACTCAGAGGTCGTGGTGAAACGAGTTACCTTGGCTGGCTCGAAGGGCAAGACAGATCCTTCCACTACGTATTATTCGAGTTTGTCGGCATCAGAGGATCCATCGGCTACCCAAGCAGAAGTGGACGCTACTAAAAGAGCAGAGGCCGTAGCAATGTTCCGCCGTGAAGTCAACATTTGGTTTGCTCTAAGCCACCCTCACGTCGTTCGGCTTTTCGGCGCCTGTCATATTGGCAGACCGTTCTTCGTCTGTGAATATGCCACCAACGGAACCTTGATCATCTACTTGCGACAACACCCTGATGAACTTTGGTCCAAGCTGCACGAGGCAGCGTTGGGAGTGCAGTATCTACACGCTCGAGACGTTGTCCATGGGGACCTCAAAGGGAACAACATCGTGGTCGGGAGCGACATGAAGGCGAAGGTGACGGACTTTGGTCTCAGTTCGGTGGCAAGCAGTGACGATACGCCGTTGGTCTCAGGTGCGTGGAATTGGGTGGCTCCAGAGCTCCTCGACACCAATGAGCGCCCGACATTTGCGTCAGATGTGTACTCTTTGGGTATGTGCATCGTGGAGGCACTGCGAGTTGTTGAGGGAATGAAATCTGGCAAGAAATCGAGTCATTTTCTACCGTGGCGTGTTGGTGATAGAACAGCGGTGAGGTACCACGCAACCCACGGCAAGTTGCCAGCACGCCCTACGATCTGCAAGGACGATGAGTGGAAGCTGGTCGAGCGAATGTGCGTTCAAGAGCCGGCGGAGCGGATCAAGATTTCGACAGTTGTTGACGAACTGGATACGCTAGCCAAGCTCAACACGATGAGCGAAGCGATCGATCTCACTGACACTTTACCATCGAATGCTGAGAGTTGGGAATCTATCCCTGAAGTGGTTGCAGCGTCGCAGGAGTTGCTGGCTTCTCTGCACGACAACCAACATGATGAAGCTTTCTCGCAGTACCTTAATTTGTGGAAACGGCTTGAGCAGGTTCGCACACAAATTGGTGGCAATCAGATCGACAAGTGTCGTGTGGCGTTTTGCTCACTCGTTGCCGCCTCTCACGTCTCCACGACAAAGCTGCGATACAGGAAGGAAAGTCTCGTTTCGTTAGCAGAGACGACGATGCAGTGCTATGCGTTGCATCGAAGATTGGACAAGTTCTGCGATGCATATTTCCTTGCTTGTGAGAACAAGGGCGATGTTTAAAATCTACACAACGGGTACGAATGATCAAGTTTTACCGTCTACATGTAGTATGTATCTGGCGGTTTGACTTGTGCACAAAACTCTGAACCGCGTGCTTGTAGCTGTACCGATGCTGAGTGAGGTTTGCACTACGCTGGTTACCTAGTTATCTGCTGTAGTGGCATCCGCACTGCCTGCTGCTCGCGACGTGCAGTATACTGGTTTCCTGACCGAGCGAGGTTGTAGCTGCAGAGCTCCGTTGGCATTGTTGTCACAACCTGAGTTTTATAGTCTTCTCTCTTCCTTCCTGCTGGCTGACGTCAATACACGTATGATGTCCGCGGTTTCTCCTTGAACTGATGCAGTGATCGCGGTGGCAGCAACATCAAAACCAGCAGGGTGTGTATTGGACACTTTTCGATTTAAAATCGGCATTTCTGACTTCGATAACAAGTAGTCACCTCAGGTTGGATAGGCGTCGTCAATTTGAAGAAGACACTACCAGCAAGCTTTTCATCGATAATTTCTCGGAGCTTACATCAGAATTGTTCACGAGTTAGGCATTAACGCGTATAATTGTCAGGATGAAGGTGTTTTTGGCAGCGTGTAGATCGAGGAGATCATAATACTAAAGCAAATACGTGTTAATGACTT
Source organism: Phytophthora europaea (assembly GCA_030463285.1). Lineage (NCBI taxonomy): Eukaryota > Oomycota > Peronosporomycetes > Peronosporales > Peronosporaceae > Phytophthora > Phytophthora europaea. The sequence goes on from JAHQIV010001215.1 coordinate 11,639, forward strand.
AGTGGGCCCGCTTTCTTTCGCGCGCTAGTTGAGTTGTGACGAGGTGTGTTTCTTACTGTGCTAGAAACAAATTAGACACACTAAAGGTGGACACGGAAAACTTCAACAACGGGGGGTCCAGATGCGCTTCGGAGGACAACGTTAAACGGTGACCACCAGCTTCTTGCTGCTGACGGCGACACCCACAAGAGCGTCCTTGGAAATGACGACGCTGTTGTCGTCGGCGAGGATGTATTTGTCCGTCGTTGTGGTCGACGCAGCATAAAGCTTCCCCCCAGTCGAGGCGTAGTAGGCCGATCCCTTGACGAGGTCGCTCGAGATGTCCACGGTGCCGGACAGCGCGACGTCGAGGTCCGATCCATCCACATTGGACACAACGCCCACGGGCTGGCCGAACGACTCCACCAGTGCCACACGCTGGTTCTGAGCGCCAGCCCACAGACCCGCGTAGCCGATCACGGCGCCGGTGTCCGTGGCCACAACGTCCAGGGCGATGGAGCCGGCAGCGTTCGGGTCGGCCGAAGCGAGAGAGAAGTCGGCGTTCGCCACGGGGAGGACAGGCGAGTCCTCCGACAGCGTCAGGTCCGACGAGTACGACAGCACCTTGATGCTCGGGCTGCCGGCCTTGGCCGGGTTGAAGAAGCCCACGGCCAAGCGGTTGTTGGTCAGCACGCGCACGATCGGCGTCGGGTAGAAGCCGAAAGCCGAGCCGAAGTCGAACTGGCCCACCGACTCGTCCAGCACGTAGCTGCTGCGGAACGTGGGGGCGCCCGTAATGGTCGAGAACTCGACGAGCGACACCGTGAGCGCGTAGTTGTTGGCCGTGTCGAAGTAGCTCAGCGCGACGACGGTCTCCGAGATCTTGGCCGAGTCCACGTAGTACGTGGGGCTCACGGTCGTGTCGCAGGCCTCCGACTTCTTGGCCAGCGTGCTGTCGGATAGGCTGGCCGTGAAGAGGCAGAGCCCCACGTTGCCAACGTCCGAGGCCGCCGTGTCGTTGCTGGAGGTGGAGGCCGCCTCCACGTACCAGGGCACCGTCACCGTGTCGCTGGAGTTGAAGACGGACTGCGGCGTGCCGAACTGCGTGAACGTGACGCCATTTGCACTGCCGAACTCGATGCTGTCGGAGAAGGAGATGGTCCCGTCGGCCGCGACCGAGCCGACGATGACGCGCTGGTAGTACGGACTCACGAGGTACGACTCGTAGTACACGAGCGCGAAGCTCGAGTCGGACACGCGCGTCATGAAGCTGGTGCTGGACGAGTTGTAGGCCTCCACCGTCTTGTCCTGCTGCACGGCCACGCTGCCGTCGCTGATGGTCACGGGCGTCACGTACGTGGTCGTGGAGAAGCCGTCCGCGCTCGTGACGGTCGACAGCGCGACGGCCAGCGAGTCCGAG
>JAHQIV010001216.1:0-13034 GCA_030463285.1 Phytophthora europaea
CCCGCCTATTTTCCCGCCTAAAATCCAAACGCGGATATCTAATACATATAAGTTTTGAAAAGGTTATCGAAATGAACGGTATCGAAAGTGAGAGCGGAATCTGTACTTCACGGGCCTAGTAGCCGCGGGCGTCGAAGTGGTCGGCGGTCATGACCTTGGCCCAGGCCGAAGCAAAGACCTTCTTGAAGGCGGCCTCGTCGTCCGCGAACTTCTCAACTATCGTCTTGAGTTCAGGCGCGTCGAGCAGTGCCAGGTCCGTGTTCAGCATGTAAATGTCCTGCTCTTCTGCTTGATACTCATTCTCAGACACCGCCGTCCACTTCTCATTCAGCAGCAGGTCAAAGTACTTGTTGGACAGGGTGGCCGTGTCGCTGCAGTACGAGCCACTGTAGCCCAGCGTCTTCTGCTGCTCGGCGCTGCGTGGGCGACCAGCGAGAGCCACAGCCTCCTCCTCCGACACTCCAAGAATCTTGATACCGTCGCGCACAGCGATCAGTGCCGAGCTGTAGTAGTCACGCGGGGCAAACATCTCGGACCCGTCGCCGTTCTCACCGTCCGTGCGGCCACCAAGGAAGTCAATCTTCTCGCTACCAGCGTCTTCCAGCGCCACTTGTCCCGCCAGCACGATGAGGTCAGCGGTTGACAGAGTTGGGTACTTGTCCTTGACGGGCTCCAGAGCAGCGATGATCGAGTCCACGCCCTTGTTCACGGGCCAGTCCTTCTCGGGCGAGAGGCGGATCCTGGCCCCGTTGCAGCCGCCCGAGTAGTCCGTGACACGGAACGTCGACGCGCACTGCCAGGCCGCGTGCACGAACAGCGCACCATTGTACGGCGATCCATCGTCCGTTGAATCGCTCGTCAGACCATCAACTGACGTCTTGAGCAACGCACTGATGTCGCTGCGCACAGCGTCGAAATCCGGTAACGTGTCGGGCGTCGGCGGCAGTGGGTTCTGGAATGGCTGCGCAGGCGGCACATCGTTACCGCGGCAACGAGTGGCCGGGCCCATGTCATGCGACGTGAGTTTGTACCAGGCGTGCGAGAAGGCTTCGTCCAGAGCGGTCAGGTTGGCGGCGAACTCGAGCGAGATGTTGTGGTAGCTCTCGTCGTGCAACAAAGCAATGTCGGCCGTCAGCATGCGCACAGGCGGCGTCGTGTCGGGCACCGGGCGCCACTGCACGTGGCCACCAGGGCCGTCATATTTCTCCCACTCGTAAGTGGTGAGTCCCGTGAAGTAGCCGTTGCTCCACTGCGTGGGGGTGGCTGTCCACGAGCCTTCAAAGCCGCTCGTGAACGTGTTGTTGCCCTTGCCCTTCATCGCTCCTTCACCACAAGTACCTGGCCACGGGTTCTGCGGGTCTTCCAGTGGTGAAGGACCGGCACCCGTCGGACAGGCCCCATGGGTCTTCCCAAATGCGTGACCACCGCCGATCAGAGCCACCGTCTCGCGGTCGTCCATGCCCATGCGGGTGAACGTACGCCGCACCTGAGGGGCCGATCCAACCGGGTCTGGTACGCCCATCGGACCCTCGGGGTTCACGTAGATGAGACCCAACGTAGTAGGGCCCAGCGGTGCCTTGCAGTCTCCATCTTCGGCACACGGTGCCACACTCTCCTGCTCCGGCGTCGGGCCTAGCTGCAAGCTGCTCGTGCCGTCGACGTCGTCACGGCGACCACCACAGAACCCCAGCACGGGGCCACCCATGCTCTCGATGGCCACGTTGCCCGACAGCACGATGAGGTCACCCCATGACAGAGCGTTGCCGTACTTCCTCTTGATGGGCTTGAGCAGTCTCAGAGCCTTGTCGAGGTTCGTGTTATCGTCCCAGCTGTGCTCCGGGTTGAAGCGGATGCGACCGCCGTCGCAACCTCCGCGACCGTCGGCGCGACGGTAGGAGCCATTGCAGTGCCACGCGAGACGAATGAAGAGCCCCCCGTAGTGGCCGTAGTCGGCCGGCCAGAAGCCTTGGGACATCTGCATCAAGATCTCCAGGTCCGTCTTCACCAGGTCGTAGTCGATCACATCGCAGCTCGAGGGGTCGTACAGCTCGCTGGAAATCTGACGGTCCTGCTGCTTCACAGAGGCGACTTTGTCGTAGCCGAACGGGCAGCTCCCACCAGCAGCTGCGCCCGATAGACTGGAGAGGGCGGCGACGAAGGCGGCGAGCCGGACGTTCATTTGTTGGCGGTTGGGCTGTGGACTTGTGCTGGGGACTTGAGGACTTCGAGGAAGATTGAGTTGTGTGGAAGCAAGACCACCGGAGTTCGGTGGTCCAGGCAGGCTTCGTATCTCTATGAACAGGCGAATGAATAGTCTCGGATCCTAATATCCATATCCTATAACCGTCGAAATCATAGTACCCATTGAACTCAGGACTCAGACTCTTGGCCTCCATCTCAAATGAAGCTCCTACTTGCTCCTTTCGCATCGACTCAGCAGCGCAGTTTCTTGCGGCTTGGAGGATATCAAAATCCACGAGTCCTTTCGTAGTCATAGATTCGTCAGGGCCGCGTAGGAATGCTTGCACCTGCGGGTGTCGTTGGAACTTCGCATCTGGCATCTCCCACGAAAATGGTTTGTTTAGTTCTTGAATCTGTTTCTTAAGCCACTCAATTCGTACAGCGAGGACAGAGCCGAAGACCCCACACTTATCGCCGCCTCTATCGAGGTAGCATTCCTCAAGAAAGCTTCCGTCACTGGCTCAAGCCGATTCGCATCCGTCAACGTGAATTTGGCAGCCAGCTTCTCAAACGTTTGCTTATTACCAAGACGAATGATCCACTTGCAGATCAATGGAAGTACGTACGACTTCGCTAGCTTCTTACCACTCAGCTTCAGCGCCCTCTCCGTTGCAAGCTTGAAGAGTGCGGATTTAGCAGCTCCTCCCCCAACTTTATCAACAATGTCAACCGACATTGCCATTATTTCTTCATCGCTAGCGTCGACTAAATAGCGCGAAAATTTTGGGCCGATCTCGTCCCAGTCAAATTTACGAGCGATCGGAATCAGAGAAGCTGCGAGATCCGTCTGGTGGAAGAATCTCGTGAGGAAGAAAACAGCAAGAGCCGAGTCCCCCCAGATCTACCAGTAGCTTACTCAGTGTTTGAAAGAAGCTACGGGGAATCTTACCAGCTCTCGCGTCACATGCATCCATGAATTCCTTGAGCTTAGCAGCATCCACAGGCGCTTGCGATTGCAGACACTTCACCGCAACTGACAAGTTGTTACTCAGCCGAAGAGCGGTCTTCACGCCCTGAGATGCTGGCCATGCTGTGACTGCATATCGAGAATATGTCGTTTCTTTGGTATTCCCTTCGTTGCCAAGATAGCCGACTTCAGAGCTTATGCCGTGCGGCCTCCACAAACGTGCGAATGTCTCTTGACCTGGATTGAGGAAGTTCAGCCCTATCGACCCCTCACTAGCAAACCAGCCGCCTCTTTCAGAGTACCAAAGAACTTCATTCATCCGCTCATGTTCCTCCCACTTGCCCATTGCGAGACCCACTTCCCCGATGTAATAGATCGTACAAGACAGCCCCACGATGAAAAACTGAAGCTGCTTGTCAGTTGAAACAACGTCATTCGCCCCCTTTAACGCACTAAACCTCGCACGATCAATGCCTTTCAACGCGCCAACACCAAGGTCGCAAATACTCTTTTCAGTGAGCTAGCACCAGCGCAAATGATTCCTCTCCGATGACCATACCGCTAATAGCCTCAGCGAGCCCGTCACTCAGCAGCTTGTCGTGGCTCTTTTTCAAATAAATCATCTTGGCTGGCAAGCAGAGAGAATACACCAGCACGAGTCGATACCCCTTGGTCACTTTCTCTAAGGCGTGCTCTGCGTCCGCGTAGTGTACAGCGTAATGAGGAAAGTAACTTGCGCTACCATCAGCCTTGCCAAAGTCGTGGCGGTTCATAGCTTTTCCGTCTCGATAGATGATCAAGTCTCCTCCTTCATGCAAACTGGGCAACTGAACCACCAAAGTGGCAATCATCCCGTCTTCTTTCTGAGTATCTTGATGCTTCACAAAGTGGCCTCCTTCTCCATAGATCAGCATTTTGTACAGAACGCAGTTCAGAGCGACGCCTTCGTACCCCAAACGCTCTGCGATAGTCGTCCTCAGCATCTTGATGCCCGTGTGCCACTGCGAATTCTTGATTTCGACTTGACCCGGCTCCAGTTGCCAACTATTGCGCACGTTGTCATCCATTTTGGTCTCGAATTCCTGTCCAAACGGAGATTTCTTGCTCTGAGCGATCAGTTTTGCGGCTTGCTCCTTACCCAGTGGGACTGAATCTGGCCCAACTCCTTTGATAACCAGACCGGGGACTACCGGCAAAGTGTCAGCTCGCCCTCCAAAGGAATACTCACCAGCTTGGCGATCCGCATGAGCCAATAGTTTGTTTATTTTCACACACTCGGTTCCTTTCGGGACTGGCACGTCGTTGGAATGTCCTTCTCCACCGAATGGCCATTTCTGGTTGAGTGGTCCAAGCCTGTTGTACTCGTCGTCACTGTATGCACTCATGCCTTCACACTGAAAGCAAAAGTGGCCGACAAAACAACAAAAACTCGACGGTTGGTAGTCGCTTCATTGAAAGTGATAGTGATGGGGTCTTTTACCCATCAATCATCGAAATTACTCGAGGCGTGCCCTCTTGCTAACTGCTCCAGAGAAGCGCTCCGACAGAATCTCGACTTCTGCCTTGTATTCGACTAAATCATTTTGGTGCTTGGAGATCCAGTCTCGCGTCTTTCTTATTGTGACGTACGCGTTCTGGCCACTACCTTCGGCTCTCATAGTGAACAAATCATTTAAGTTCTTGCTCCTGTGACGAAAGGAATAACTCCGCGCGTGGTCCAATCTCTTGAAGTGCAGTATTCCCGTGGAATTCGTATACTCACTAGGACCTCGCAGAAATGCTTGGATCTGGGCGTTGTCGGGGAAATAAGCGTCCGGCATTTCCCACGAGAATGGCCTGCCCAGACATTTCAATTGGTCGTTTATCCATTTGATTCTCGCTTGTGCGATTGATGCCAGCACATCGAATTTCTCCTCCGATGCATCGAGTTTTTCCAAGTGCTGCGAGAAGGCTTCGATGGCTGGCTTTAGTAGACTTGGCTTCAAACGCTTGAATTTGGACGCTACGGTGTTGAAGATGGCATTGTCGCCACATTGGATAGCCCACTTCCAAAGCAGATCAATGACGTTAGATGAGCACAAATCTTCTTCGTCGAGCGTCAAAGCTTGGTCGACTGCTGCGTTTAGCAGTGCGTGCTGGGCTGTCCCAGTACTCAGACTATCAACTAGTCGCAGCGTCAACTCCAGTCCAGAAGCAGAAATTTCATCACACGGCTTGATCTCGTCCATCTCTTTCAGCGATGTTAGTAGTGTTTGACCGATGTCGCCCCACTCGAAGTTGTCGACAAGTGCAGCAAGAGAACCGACGAGCTCTTCCTTCTTTCCCGCTGTGCGATTCCAAAAGTTGCTAAAGAACAAGTTCACCAGTGCCGCATCGTTAGCGTCTACCAGAAGCTCGCACAGGACTTGACAAAACTCTATAGACACCATATCAAGTCGAGGCCACGAATACGAATCTTTCATCGTCTCAAGTTTGTCAATCGCATCATCCATGAACTTGCGGGTTGTGGCGGAATCAACCGGTTTCACAGCTTGGAGAGCCTTGACAGCCGCGTTGACGCCGATAAAGCTAAAAGCCTTTTCAACACCCACGGGCCAGGCAACAACTCCAAACCGAGAATACGTAGTCTTTCTCTTGGCATCCCTTCGAGCCTCCTCGAACACACTTTCACCGTGACGTGCCCATAGCCCAGAAAACGTTTCACGACCTGGATTCAACAAGTTGAGTGGAAATTTCGTCTCTGAGCTGTGTCCAAGTTTCTCTCCACCATTGGGCGAATACCACGTGATCGACTCATTGCGCTCTTCCTCTTCCCACTTGTGTCCGTCAGACCAATACTTGATACTGTGTGTGAGCTTCGTGATGAAAAACTGCAGCTTCTTACCAGGAGCAGTGACACTGTTCGCTTCTTGTCGAATCTGGAGTCTTGTGCGATCGGTGTCTGTCAGCGCGCGTGATCCCAATTCTTCAATGCTTGCTTCAGTATATTCATGAGACAACAAGGGCGCGAAGGTATCGTCACCGTCTTCCATACTGCTAATAGCACGACTCAGCTCATCGCTTAACGTATCGTCCATAGTTTTCATCAGGTGACGCATGCTCGACGGCAAGCAAATGGAGTAAATGAGCACCAGTCTGAACCCCTTCGTCGCCTTCTCCAGTGCATGCTCCGCATCGGCATAGTGCACGGCATAGTGCGGCAAGTACGCTGCCGTGCCGTCCTTCTTGCCGAAATCATGGGGGTGCTTCACCTCGCCACCTCGATACACCACCAAGTCTCCTCCTTCATGCAGACTCGGCAACTGCAGGTGCTTCACCTCGCCACCTCGATACACCACCAAGTCTCCTCCTTCATGCAGACTCGGCAACTGCACCACCATCGTGGCGATCATCCCGTCCTCCTTCTCCGTGTCCTGGTGCTTCACAAAGTGTCCTCCTTCCCCGTACACCAGCAACTTGTACAGTTTGCACTGCGGCGGCACCCCTTTGTAGCCAAGTCTATCGGCGACAGTCTCGCTCAACTTGTCCAACCCAGAGCTCCACAATGGGTTCTCGATCTCGAATTCACTTGGTTCGAGCTGCCAAGTTGTAAATTCCTCAGTTGTTTTACACTTGGCGATCAACTTGTCCGCCTGTTCAGGACACAGTGGCACTGAAACGTCCCCCACTCCACTGACGTAAAGTCCTGGAACTGCCGGTAGAGTGTCTGGTATCCCTCCGAAGGAATATTCCCCCATGTTGTTATCAGTTCTCTCCAAGAGTTCACTGATCTGTTCGCAAGCTGGTCCCGATGGCATCGGGACGTCTTTGCGCTTGCCTTCGCCCCCAAAGGGCCACCTGCCACCACGAAAAGCCTGTTTGGTGGTCGGTCCCTCTTTACGAGCGCCGAACTCGGTGCACTCGACCGGACCTTTCGGCGCGGGCTCGTCGTCTGCACTGGAGGAGTCATTGCCGCAGCTTATGGAGATAACTGCATTGCGCAGAGCCTTGCTAGCGAGCTGCCGACGTGGGGCCGAAGCGATAGACTCTGGCCATTGAAAAATGGCACATGGCTTCATGTTATGGGTACATTGACACATGGCTACATTATTGGAAAGATGGCTACATCAAGAGCTGACATGTTGAAGTTAATTGCAAATAGGCTAGACACTTGGTTCAAGCTTTACTTCTGCTCCTGGGTCCGAGCACGCTTCGAGGGAGGACCTTGCTCGGGTGCAACATCACCGAAGCGATCGGTCAGAAGCTGCAACTCCGCCTTGTACTGCGCCGACTTGCCGAGCTGCTTGGTGAACCACTCGCGCGTCTTCGTGATGGTCACATAGGCGTCTTTGCCTCGGCCTGCAGGCTCCATCTTAAACGAGGCGTTCGTCTGCGGAGTCCTGTTCGCGTATTTGCGCGCATCAGGAAGGCCGCTGAAAGCGTGCACTCCGGTAGTGGTCATGGATATCTCGGGGTCACGCAGGAATGCTTGAATCCGAGCGTTGTCAGGGAACGCAGCATCCGGCATCTCCCACGTGAAAGGCGTCTCATTGGAGCCGATCTGGATCTTCAGCCACTGAATCCGAACTGCGGCGACTGACGCCAACACAGCAAACTTCTCGTCCGATGAATCAAGGTGGCCGAACTGCTGCGAGAACACATCAACTATTGCGCCCAGCAGGGCTGGATCCATCTCCTTGAACTTGTTGGCCAAAGTTTCGATGGTGTTCTCGTCACCACTTTGAAGAGTCCATTTCCAAAGTGCTCCGAGCGCCTTGGATGCGCACAAACGCACATCACGGAGATTCACTGCATTGTTCACGGCGAATTTCAGCAGCGCTTGCTTGGCAGGGCCATCGTCCAGCCCATGGAGTATCTGCAGCGTGTCAATCATAGCAGAACCACTTGCTTCTTTCATGACGTTATAACCGTAGCTTGTGGTTTCAGTCTTTTCCTTCAAAGAGTTCAACACGGCTTCGCCAATGTCGCTCCAATTGTACTTTCGTACTAGCGCAATGATTGTAGGAATAATATTGTCTTTGTTCCTCACGTTGCTGCAGACCTTGTCAAAGAACAAGTTCACCAGAGACGTGTCGTTAGCCTCAACCAAGAACTCAGACAGCGCTTGTGAGAACTCCACCGAGACGGACACTTTCTTGGGCTGCTCATACGAGTATGCCTGTTCGCGCAAGTATGCTGCTTGCGTCTCCATCACCTTGTCTCCTACCGCGTTGATAAAAGTACGGAGAGTTTCAGGAGCAACCGGTCTCTGGGCCTGCAAAGCCTCGATAGCAGCACTCGCATTTATGAGCTCCAACGTATTCGCGCAACAGACCAGGCAACAACCGCGTATCGAGAGTACGTCGTCTTCCTCGTTGCGCCTTCGTTTCCGAGGTACCCTTCAAAGGTACTCTCGCCACGTTCTTCCCAGATCTGGGCCAGCGTGTCTTGATCAGGATTTAGGAAGTTGAGGTCGAACACCGTTTTCGAAGTGGTGCCATACTTCTGTCCACGGAAAGAGTACCAAGTGATTGATTCCTTGTGCTTGTCTTCTTCCCAATCCCCACCAGCATCGTAGAAACTAGCGTCATGCGTCAGAGCAGCAAAAAAGAACTGGAGCTCCTTAGCAGAGTCCGCGAGGCCGTTGGCTTCCATCAGAGATTCAACCCTCGCGCGGTCGATGCCCTTCAGCGCGTCTGAGCCCATACTCGTAATACTCTTCTCCGTGTACTCATGAGCCAGCAGCAAGGCAAAACACTTTTCATCCGGGCCCATGCAACTGATGGCAGCACCCAGCTCCTCACTCTTCGACATGTCCGGGTTTCTCTCCAGCCCACGCATGTTGGACGGCAAGCAAATGGAGTAAATGAGCACCAGTCTATACCTTCTCCAGTGCGTGCTCCGCATCGGCATAGTGCACGGCATAGTGCGGCAAGTACGCTGCCGTGCCGTCCTTCTTGCCGAAATCATGGCGGTGCTTCACCTCGCCACCTCGATACACCACCAAGTCTCCTCCTTCATGCAGACTCGGCAACTGCACCACCATCGTGGCGATCATCCCGTCCTCCTTCTCCGTGTCCTGGTGCTTCACAAAGTGTCCTCCTTCCCCGTACACCAGCAACTTGTACAGTTTGCACTGCAGCGGCACCCCTTTGTAGCCAAGTCTATCGGCGACAGTCTCGCTCAACTTGTCCAGCCCAGAGCTCCACAATGGGTTCTTGACGTCCACTTGGTCCGGCGCGAGTTGCCAGCTCTTGCGGACGTTTTCGTCCATCATAGTGTCCAGCTTCCTCCCGAACGGAGACTTGTCGCATATTGCAATAAGTTTGTCCACCTGCTCGTCGCAGCGATGGACCCAACTCCAGTCACGAAGAGGCCGGGCGCCACCGGGAGACTCTCGGCTTGTCCTCCGAAAGAATATTCTCCTGCGGCCTCCGCCTGCTCCTCCTCGGGGCCCAGAATGTTGCTGATTTGGGCACAAACGGCCCCCTTGGGCACGAGCACGTCGTCGGGCTTGCCGGTCACCCCGAAGGGCCAGTTGCCCGACATGAACACGGCCGCCTCCGTCGGCCGTAGTTGCCGTACTCGTCATCGTCGAACCACATCATGATGGCTACTTTTTTTTCGCGTCAAAGTTTTTGAGGTTCGATTTGAGTGGCGCTTGTCAAGGTTCTTTAGAACATTTCTATTGTGGGTTGAAGACTGGAAACGACTTACTGTACCTTTTCCCACGGCACAGTGCTTTTTTAGTGTAGGTATGAGATAAGTGCAGGAATGAAATGGGACAGTGGTTTCTGCACCGTAGCGACCTTGCAAATGCTTCACCTCTGCCGTGTACTCGACCTGTTTCCTTTGGTTTTCAGAGAACCACGAACGCGTCTTCGTGATGACCACGAACGCATTTTGGCCTCGACCTTCCGGCTCGAGCGTGAACGAGGCATTGACCTGCTTCTCGCGCATCCACTTGGCTGCGTAGTTGCGTGCGTGACCAATTCCGTTAAAATGACGCACGCCGATGGTATCCATAGATACGTTGGGTCCTCGCAGAAACGCCTGGATCTGAGCATTGTCAGGGAAGTGAGCATCCGGCATTTCCCACGAGAACGGCTGGCCCATGGATTGGAGCTGGCCATTCAGCCAGTCGATTCTCTTGGCGGCGATGGATGCCAGGACAGCGAACTTGTTGTCCGACGCGTCGATGACACCGACGTGTTGTGAGAACGCCTCAATTACTGGCTGCAGCAGGTTTGGTTGCATGTTGCAGAACTTATTCGCGACGATGTTGAAAATATCCACGTCGCCGCATCGAATCGCCCATTTCCACAGCAACCCGATAGCGCTGGACTTGCACACATCTTCCTCACGAAGTCGCGCAGCTTTCTCCGCTGCTACTCGGATTAGCGCCTGTTGTGCGGCTCCAGCGTACAGGCCATCGGCAATTCGTAGCGCCATTCTCAGTCCTGAATCGTTGGCACCGTTGGCCATATGAACGTACAGGCCCATGCCCGTGGGATCAACTGTTCTGTCCAAGAAACCCAGCAGGGCTTGGCCGATATCATTCCAGTCGAATCGACCAGCCAATGCAGTAAATACATCGACAAGCTCATCCTTCTTTTCGTACTGGTTCAGCCCATTGACGAAATTACTGAAGAACAAGCGAACCAAAGCTGGGTCTCCAGCATCTACCAACAGCTCGCACATGGAGCGGCAAAAACCAACGGAAACAGTCTTCAGGTGGTCCCACGGATTTGAATCTTGTGGCGTCTCCGATATCTTGACACACACTACCTCCATAAACCGGCGAAGGAAAACAGCGTCAACAGGCCTCTGCGCTTGGAGAGCTCCAACAGCCGCGTTGACATTGATGTATTTGAAAGCATTCTCCACACCTTGAGCCGCAGGCCACGCAACGACGGCGTACCGCGAATACGTCGTATTTCTCGTCGCCCCGGAATTGCCGAGGTATCCTTCGAAAGTGCTGTTACCACGATTTGCCCAAAGACCAGAAAACGTTTCCAGTCCCGGGTTAAGGAAGTTGAATTTCAACTTTGTTCTCAGAGACTGAGAGATACTCTCCCCTCTCGTTGAGTACCAGTTGATGCGCTCGGCGCGTTCATTTTCCGCCCAGGTACCTCCGTCATCATAGTAGCTGACATCATGTTCGAGTTCTGCTATGAAGAATTGCAGCCTCTTCGCAAGAGAGACCACAGCGTTGGCTTCTTCCAGAGCTTGGACTCTCGCACGATCTATGCCTTTCAGCGCGCGTGATCCTAGCTCACCGACACTTTTCGCTGTATATTCATGGGACAGCAGAAGCGCAAACGATTCATCCTTGCCCATCCCATTGACCACCCCAGCCAGCTCCTCACTCAGTGTCTGGTCGTGGTTCCTCATCAAGTGACGCATCGTCGGTGGCAAGCAAACCGAATACACGAGAACGAGTCGATAGCCGCTAGTCACTTGCTCCAGCCCTCCAGCGAGTGTTCCGCATCCGCATAGTGCACCGCGAATTGCGGCAAGTACGCCGCCGTGCCGTCCTTCTTCCCGAAATCGTGGCGGTACTTTTCCTCACCACGTCGATACACCACCAGATCCCCTCCTTCATGTACACTGGGAAGCTGCGCTACCAATGTCGCCACCATGCCATCCTCCTTCTCCGTATCTTGGTGCTTGACGAAATGGCCGCCCTCTCCATACACCAAAAGTTTGTACAGCAGACACTGCATCGGCACACCCTTGTACCCCAAACGATCAGCAATGGTCTCAGTAAGTCTCGCAAGTCCATTGTGCCACAACGGATTCTTGATCTCCACTTGGTCTGGACCCATTTGCCAGCTCTTGCGGACGTTTTCGTCCATCATGGTGTCCAGCTTCTTCCCAAAAGGAGACTTGTCACACTTGGCAATCAACTTGGCCGCATGCTCCTCCGTCAACGGAACGGGGATCAGCCCCAACCCATCAACGTGGAGTCCGGGGACTGCTGGGAGCGTTGTCGCTTGTCCTCCGAAGGAATACTCCCCTGCGTTGTTATCAGCCCGCACCAGCATTTCGTTGATCTGTTGGCAGCCATTCCCCGACGGTGTCGGGATGTCAGTGGGCAAACCCTCGCCTCCGAACGGCCACTTGCCCTCACAGAAAACCTCCGAGTCGTCAGGTTCCTCTCTGTCGACATCGTCTCGTACCGGCGACGCCAACCCCACCCCATACAGGATGAATGGACCCTACGCTTAGAAACGTTTCTAACGTAGTATGATTAGCTGCTGGACGTTAAATGTGGCAAAAAGGCAACATTGATCAGGTTTGTGTAGTGGGCAAAAGAACATCTATATGCACATTGCTATCGATTTATGATTGCTGCTGGAGCGTAACTACATATGGACACTAAGCACTTAGTAGCTGTCGGCCTTGAAATGGTCGGCCTTCATGACCTTGGCCCAGGCCTTGGCGAAGACCTTCTTGAAGGCGTTCTGGTCCTTGGCGAACTTCTCGACCGACACCTTAAGCTCGGGCGCGTCCAGCAGCGCCAGATCCGTATCCATCATGTAGACGTTCTGGCCCTCAGCCTTGAACTCCTTCTTGGACACAGCCGTCCACTTCTCGTTCAGCAGCACCTGGAAGTACTCGTTCGAGAGCTTGCTGGGGTTAGTGCTGTACGAGCCGCTGTAGCCGAGCGTCTTCTGCTGCGCGGCACTGCGCGGACGTGCGGCCAGAGCCACAGCCTCCTCGGGCGACACGCCGAGAATCTTAATGTTGTCGCGCACAGCGGTCAGCGTCGAGTTGTAGTACTCGCGCGGGGCCAGGAGGTCCGAGCCGTCACCGTTGGTAGCGTCCGTGCGGCCGCCCAGGAAGTCGATCTTGGAGCTGCCGGCATCCTCGAGAGCCACCTGGCCCGCGAGCACGATGAGGT
>JAHQIV010001217.1:0-13020 GCA_030463285.1 Phytophthora europaea
TCACGCGGGCCTCGTCGCGTGCCAACTTGCACTGCTCGGCGGGCTGGGGTGCAACCAGCAAGGAGCAGGCGCAATCGAGCCGTTTGCGCGCTCGGGAGCGTCCAAACGGGGCCCCGCCACCAGTCAAAGCGCAAGGAAAAAGAAGGGCAGATCTCCGGAAAAAGCTGCTTGTTTGAAAAAGCACCAACAGAAAAGCAGGACGAACGCCGGCCATCTTCAGCACACGGCAATCTCAAGCTTACCAAGCCGCTTGATTCGATTCCAGCAGGCGGCGCGCTCAAGTGCTTGCTTGCCTCGGCCCTGCCTTGCTGTGCGTGGGATGGGCGGTCCGGTCCGGCTTTGGTAGGTGTGTCCGCCCCGATTACGGCAGGAAGGCCTCGGAAAAAAGCGCTTTTTTTCGCAGATCGGCTGAACGAGTTCAACTGTCGACTCCGCTGTCGTTGCCGCTCGCCAGCCCAAGCCCAGTCCTTCCTGCCAGCAAACTACACTCAGACTCGAGTGAGTCAGAGCGCTGCAAGTCTGCCTGCAGGTACAGTACAGACCGCCAGGTCCGCCCTGAGAAATTAGCACCAGCAATGCGATGAGTCACCACCGGAATGAAGTGCGCGACAGCAGCTATGACTTGCTGCGATTCCGGAGGTTTGGCACCGCGCTGACGATGGAGCCAAAGCGACGAAGGAATTTGCGTCACGCAACGGTTCGCAGCGCTGCTATCCAGTACCGGTATCAGCGGCGTGACTCGACCCTCGTCTCTTCGCTGGACCACTCGAGGACCTCACTCACTGAGTGAGTGCTCAGTGAGGTCCTCGTCACTGCAGGCAATCACACCGTCGTGCACACTGGCGCCAGAGGTCCCTGAGGAACTGAACTCTCTCTCTCTCTCTGCTGGTCATAATACAGTAGACGAGGCTTGGACCCGCTGCAGTGGTGGGGCAGATGCAAATGCATGGGGAATCTCGACTCGAGGATTCTCGACACATCAGCGCCGCGTTTGGACGCTAACAGATCCCTTGGCCCTCCAGAAACTTGCCTAGCGAGGACTGAACGTGCCATCCAGGACTAGGATAAGCTCGACAGGAGGAGCCTCAGTAGTATGTACAAATTCGCCGACAAACAATATCTGGGTCACGGAGGCTCTGTCGCTAAGACCCATTCTTCAAGACTGCTTCTTTGGGATGCGAGTCAGGCGTAACCAGCCAGCCAGCGATCTTTATTCCAGCTTCCACCGGCTACGACGCACAAGCAGCGCATTGATCGAGCTGAAGGCTGCGTGCGATTCAATTCCGGCAAAACGACTCAATGGAAGGGGCTTGTGATACAGAGTACACCGTGCAATGCATGCATCCATGGGGTCCAGACCATTCCCATTCTGGGGCGAAATAGCTGATCCCGTGGGGCTGGTCTGGCGATCGCAAGCGTTTGTCTAACAGCAGCAGCGCTGCGATTGTGCGGGCTCGTGCCTGGACAGCAGCCGTCCGGTGTTGTCAGTGCAGCAACGAACACTCGTGGGCGTCTCTCTGCCATCTGCCGGTGTCAAGGAGAGGAGAGAACTCCACCGCTGCCCCACTCCCCGCGACGTAGGGCTAGCCACCCATCTGGCAGGCTGAAGAATTTCACTCCGGGACTGCAATACTCTCCCAGTGTCCGCGTACCAGCCTGCTGCTGTCGCAGTGAACGCTGTGTGGTCACTGACTCTTCAGCGTGCACGGTTGACTAAAGCTCCCTACCTGCAGCTGCCAGCTGCAGTTGATCCGATCCATTTCGCCATCCCAGCTTGCATTGACAGGAGACAATACCTAGCGACAGGTTGATACAAGCTGAGTTGTGGTCATTCAATTCACCAGCATGGCCTCGCCCGTGCATCTGTCGCGCGACCGCGCGCAGACTCGTCGAATGCACCACCGCGCGATGCGGCAGATCACGGACGTGCTGGGCGTGTGTCTCAATTCGACTCGAGCCAAGGAGCAGTGGACGTGTCTGCGGCGTGACAAGCAGCAGGAGCTGTACGCCAAGCGGACCGACCAAGGCCTGGCGAACGGCTCGTTGGTGTATTATCTAGCGGTGAACGAGGCGGAGTGCGGGTTCGAGGAGGCGTTCGAGCTGCTGCATTTCGACTCCACGGCGCAGTTCCGGCTCATGATGAAGCTGCTCCACGGTCGCGACTTCAAGGACGGCGCGCTGCTGTCCATGCGCACGAAAGAGCACTCGGTGAGTGACTGGACCTTGGACACCCAGCACGCAGCCGTTTGGTTCGTGTACCAGGACCACCGCAAGTCGGTCTTGCTGCGGGAGCAGCACCTGACGTTTTTCCAGACGCTCAAGATCTTCATCCCGGACAACCAGCACCAGCAGGAAGACTACCATACCGGGATGTCGTCAGCGTCCCAGACGTCGTCGATGGCTGGACTGAACGCGCGTCCGTATGACGGAGTGCACAAACGCACCATCGCTCTAAGCTGGCTGCCGTTCCCGCGATCGCACGAGGCGATGCTGGAGACGACCCAACAAGTCGATCTGCAGTACACTCTGATCGTGGAGGAGATTTCGCCTAATCGGCTTCGACTGTCGTGTGTGACGAGCTCTTTTCACGACGACAATGACGGCCCTATGGCGGGTTCGCCGTGGGCAGCACGGACCATTGCACGGAGACTAGCGCTGCGGTCCGTTGGGAAATTGGAGTCGGCTGTGGCTGCATCGAGGATTGGTGATTGTCAACTGGTCGCGCCGCACCAGTGGGTCAAGAACGAGGACCGAGCGAGCTGTGTGATATGCTGGAAACGCTTCAACGCCATCTTCCGTCGACGTCACCACTGCCGCCTTTGCGGCGAGGTCATTTGTGGGTCCTGCAGCTCACTGCGCACCATCAACATCGTGAGCATGAAAACGAAGGAGGTTCAGAAGACTCGCATTTGCCATCTTTGCAACAACAAGGCTCGGCTCAAGGCCAAACCGCATGAGTATTCCAGCGGCAACAACAGCAACAACAATCGCCGCCAGGGGCAGCGCCGCCATCACCGCAATCACCACAGCAATAACAGAATCCCTCCTTCTCAGCAACGATGGGATCAGGTCCCTCTGCTCGAGTCGGACTCGGAGCTTCCTCTCTCGCTACGAATGCTGCCGGCAAATTTGAAAGTGGTGGCCAGTCACGGCTCACAAGACTATGTGTTGCCACCACCTGCAATGGATTTCATGCGACCGAGGAGGACCACGATGCGAGAAGTTGAAGCGAGCGACAACAACAACGAGTTCGAAGATCACGATAGTGGCGGCTACATCGGTACGCTGCCTGATCGACTGGTAGCTACTGTCAATAGCAAGATCATCTCGATCAAGTCCATCGCTCGCAGCACGAAGAACTTCTGGCAAACCGTGCCCTCAAATACGTCAAGTATGAGGAGTGTCTGGTCACTTCAGGTGCTTGACTCGAACAGCGTCGAATCGAGCTTGAACTCCCCTGATTGGGACCGGGGAGGCAACAGTGCCAGCTTTGATGCCTCACGGTCTGGATTTAACGCTTCAAGGTCGTTCCTGCATCCGGCAGCGATGGTCTCGAAATCACGAAGAGCAGCCCAGCCGATCCGCATTGCCGCTGAGGCAAGCAGCAACAGCTCCGCTGACCGGTCTTTCCTGTCTTCCTACAGCGTAGTCAACTCTAAGGAGCGGGAGGAGGAAGACACGAGGAGGTTAGATCATCGGCGAACGTCTATGATGAGCTCCAACGTGGGTCTGCTCGACCAGGATTCGATGGGAGACGAAGGCTACTTCCTGCCCAAGCTGGAGGAAGATCGCGAAGAAGAGCGTCTCAAGCTTCTGGAAGTGATTGTATCCCCTGCATGCACTCTTATCGACCGCACAATGATGCATCGAAGCTGTGAAATCGCTGCTGCTGCCTTTGGCGTGACTGCCGCCTTCATCGCCCGGGTGGACGAGGAGTACGTGCTGATCGAACATGCCATCGGTACTCGCGACCTAGCACCACAGGACGAAATCTTGCGACGTGAATCGCTGTGCGATTTCGTGCTCGTCCAGCCTTCATACCAGCCACTGGTTGTCTTGGATTGTCTCGCCGACCCACGTACGCGAGAGATCCCCATGGTACAGCACCTACGCATCCGCTTCTTCGTGGGAATCAACATTTGCGTCCGAGGTCTTCCCATCGCTTGCCTGTGTGCGTTCGGACAAGACGATGACACTGAGAGCGAAGAGAGTGAAGACGGCCAAATATCCGCGTCATACTACGATTCAAGTATCCTAGAAAACGAGGCACGTCAGATGGAGGACGAGCTGGAAAGTCTCGTCCACGGGTTGGAGCTGTACTAGACAGACCCCTAAATGGGCTCATCTCGCGGCTCCACCAAAATCTCGTTCACAGCCACGTACGGCGGCTGCGTAACAGCGTACAGCACGGCGCGGCCGATATCTTCAGGTTTGAGAACCTCGCACTCTGTAGAGTATTTAGCGGTGAGTAAGCATACCATTAGAGACCGCGCAACAGTAAATAAACACACAGACACTGCAACAGGGACGCCAACTCACCGGATGCACCTCCGTACAGCTTCATAGCCTCTTCATCCACGCCACTAGCAGCATTCGCGTGCTTCACCAGATCCGTAGCGACATTGCCAGGCTGTCAAACGTACCGTAAAAACCAAACCACGTCAAACAACAACAAAGCACCACTGACAGCACCGCAGTATTGTAAGAACCTGGATACAAGTCACACGGAGTCCGCTGCCAACGTTCTCAAGACGCAGAGCCTGCGAGATGCCTTCAACGAACATCTTGGACGCCGAGTAAACGCCCAACCCAGGAAACACCTTGCGTCCCGCGTCCGAAGAAATGTTAACAATGTGACCACTCTTACGCGCCAGCATCTTGGGCAGCACCGCGGCCACGCCATTGAGCGTTCCCTTGCAGTTGATGTCGATCGTCTACGTACACAACATGAAAACGAACGTCACATCACCCTCACTCTTAAAAAAAAACTACTCACAAGCAGCTCAGCTCACCCGGTCCCAACTGTCCTGGTTGACATTCTTCAGCAGCTCGAACGGCATCACGCCCGCTGTAACAATGAAAACAAATAAATAAGTACAAATTATATCCGAAAAACGTGCCAACTGATACTAATTGTAGTCGTTCCGCACCATTGTTCACGAGGATGTCCACCGGCCCGAGCGTCTCCTCCGCCTTGATCACAAGGTTCTGCACCTCTTGGCGCTTGGTGACGTCCGTCTGGACGAGGAGGACGTTGTCACCAGCGCCGATCTTGTGCTCGATGTCCGCCTTGACAGTCTCCAGCGCCTCGAGACGACGAGCTCCCAGCGCCACCTTCGCACCTGCCGAGGCCAACTCCAACGCGATGGCTGCGCAACACCAGACCGAGAGATTGAGAGAAGTGCAAGAAGAGACAAGGCAAACGCAGACGGACGCATCATACCAGCCCCGATGCCCCCGGATGCACCCGTCACCACCGCCACCTTGCCACTCAACTGCGTGTTGATGCTGCTCATCGTCGAAATGATCCCTTCTTGTCTTGTCGCACTTAGCACGATTTGAAAATTGACATGGATACACAAGCATGTAGGGGCGCCTACTTGGGGACCAACATGTTGTAGTGCGGAGTGCACAGTATCCGATAGTTAGATGGAAGTTAGTTCATGTGTGTGCGTGTTTGCATTGGGTCCTCATTGCGCTTTGGTGGTGGATTCTCCACCTTACACAGACCTGTCGCGTGGTTGGACGAGAACCTCGTTCACGGCCACGTAGTTCGGCTGCGTGACGGCGTACAGCACGGCACGGCCGACGTCTTCAGGCTGGAGCTCCTCGCACTCTGCAGTTTTTACAACGTCAGGTTTTATTGTTGAGAATGGCGAGACAGCGTAGGAATCCTACGGTAAGCTTACCTGGTTCCTCCTCGAACATTTTGGTGGCTTCTTCGTCCACGCTGCTGACGGCGTTCGCATGATCCACCAAGAACGTCGTGACGTCTCCAGGCTGGCAATGGCGAGCGAAACGGAACAGCAACATGGTCACCCCCTCCGTCCGTTGCAACTATCGATCCATGCTCGAGCTCTTAACTTACCTGGATGGAGGTCACGCGCAGGCCGCTGCCAACATTCTCGAGACGCAGAGCCTGCGAGATGCCTTCGATGAACATCTTGGACGCCGAGTAAACCCCCAGGCCTGCGAACACCTTGCGCCCTGCGTCCGAAGAAATGTTGACGATGTGGCCGCTATTACGCGCCAGCATCTTGGGCAGCACCGTCGCCACTCCGTTCAGCGTTCCCTTGCAGTTGATGTCGATCATCTGCATCACCTTCACAATGAGAAAGCAGTTCACATACTACCGTCGTATCATGAACGCAGCTCACCCGGTCCCAACTGTCCTGGTCCAAGTTCTTCATGAGCTGCACGTGCATCACGCCCGCTGCACACAGCATCAGTCAGACCCATGGCCATCCATCACCATCCGATAAATACCATTGTTCACGAGGATGTCCACAGGTCCGAACGCCTCCTCCGCCTTGTGCACAAGGATCTGCATCTGCTCTTGACTCGTCACATCCGTCTGCACGATGAGCACGCGCGCATCCGCCCCAACTTTCTCCTCGATGTTCGTCTTGACAGTCTCCAACGCCTCAAGACGCCGCGCGCCAATCGCCACCTTAGCGCCCGCTTTCGCCAGTTCCAGCGCGATCGCTGCGCCCAAAGTGCCAACCCATCAGCTACATGAACCAGACTTGAACTGCATCAACAGACTCCCCACGCACCGGCGCCGATGCCTCCCGAGGCGCCCGTGACCACCGCCACCTTGTCCCTCAACGACGAGCTGCTCATTTCGCACTTAGTATCCGATTTGACCGCAGATCGGGAGGATGACGTCGGCTCGGCTCGTGCAGGCGCTGGCCCTGGCGGGCGCAGGAGCTCGCGGATCTCTTCTGAAGCCTCGCGGGTGGCGCGCGCTGTCCTCCGCACCGTTGAACCCGTTTGAGATCGACCTGAAGGGGCTGCAGACGCCCGCGTCGACCGGTGACAAGCTCACGCTGGACGACGCCAAGCGTTCAGCGGCGGCGCATCAGGCAGACGCACAGCGGCAGATCAACCTGCTGCATGAAGGTGCGCTGGATTGTGTGGGTGAGTGGAGTTTGGGTTGGGTGGCTCACGCGTTGTGCAGAGATGTCGAGCGTGTTCGGGGAAGAGGTGGCGGAGTACGGCGGGGGCGGTCCGGTGTGGAGCAGGAGCAGGCGGTTGCTGCCTTTGACAAGGAACTCGGGGCTAAGGAGGACGTGGCGCTGCCTGTGGACAGCAGTATCCGAGCTGTGCAGCCTGCGGTGAGAGCTGCTCGGGTTGTCAGGCCGAAGAAGAGCCCCAAGAAGAGCAGCCAAGGGAAGGGTGAGAAGGTTGTGGGTGGTGAGAATGGAGGAGACTCGAGTGGTGGCGAGATGGTCGATGTGCTGCTGCTGCAGGGGCCGTGCAGTTTCGTGAGGGGGGGTTGGACAGGGTGAGTGCTACTTGTAGTTAGTTGTGTTCTGCGTGGTTGAAGTGTTTTGTGATCGGATTGTTTTGTTGTGGTGTGGTGCAGTGGAGATGTCGAGAGAGAGGAGCTCCAGCGCCAGGTTCAGGAACTGGCTGATGAACTCAAGATCGTCGTCAAGGGCCGGAACTACGACTCCGAAAAGATTATCCTGCAAATGTTGCTGGAGGCTCGTATAGATCAAGTGATCGTGCTGTGCTGGAGCAGTAAGTGTCGACGATGGAACAGGGCTGGAGACTTATGTACGATACTGATGCTGTCTTGGTTGTACTTCGCAGTTAGCCTTGCCAAGTCGCCGTTCATTGTGCATGCTCTGGAGCTCATCCAGCCTCGCGTTATCATCGTGAGCCCAATTGGCGTGGAGCATGGACCTCTACCTGCGAATGTGGTGGGTGTGGTGTCAGGTAAGTAAAATTGAGTATAACATAGCTGTATTGACCGAGTGTGGTAGGCTGACAAGTAAGTGCATGCGTCGTTGCACTGATCGTTGCAGGTTTCTGGAACCAATCTCTATCGCTGGCGATCAACGCCGCGGCCAACGTTCTCGAATCTAATGACACGAAGAAGATTCGTGCTGGGGTTTCTGTGAGCCGCAAGAAGAAACAACAATCTCCGATCGCAAAGGGGAAGAAGAAGGGGACTACCTGTAATTTGTGCGGGGAGGTGGGCCACATTCGACGCAACTGCCCAAAACTACCGAGAACGAAGGAGTAAGCGATCTCTTCTTTGTCGCAGACTACTGGCAGCATAACAGCGTTTGCAGGAACCGAGTGATAACTTCGAGACAACAGCGGTTGGGCACCTATAACGAACTAGCAGAGTGATTAATGGATCCTGAGCTAAAACTACTGTATACATGTAGTACCCTGCATTACATGTACTACAAGTAGAAACCTCAACACAATCGAGTGCAGCAACACAATCGAGTGCAGTGTGTAGACAGAAAAGTTATGACGCCAGACACTGAGAGCATGTGTGGTCTCGTCCTTTGTACAATAAGCATGAGCCTCGCGACGAGATATAACAGCGCGAGTTCTGCAGTCTCGCTTCGTCTATTTTCGTACAGATTTCGTGTCTAAAAAATCGTGTACAGATCTCGTAGCCACTTGCTGTCTAAATGTCTAGATTCGGTACAGATCCGAGGAGCCACTTTGAAGTTGAAGTGACCCTCACTCACGCACGTCAATTCCACTCCCTGGCAAGCCCCACCACTCAGCAGCGATCATGGCACCTGCAAGCAAGCGCGGTGGGCCCACAGGACCGCGAGGCTACAGAGATTCCGATACTATGGCGCTGCTAAATATCATCGATGAACCACGTGGCTCGAGCGAATGGGATCGGGCCCGCCATTTGTACAATGAGCGTCTTGCGGCAGTCGAGGGCCGTGACATTATCACGGCCTTCGACTGCGTAATTATTATACGTTCTCATGCCGGTGTCACCGAGTGGGAAGACTCGCTGCCCCGTCACCCGTGTTCTAGCGGTCGAAATTAGCCAAATACCATAACGTGGCTGTGGAGGACGAAGCCAGCTTACACGCAGCGTCATTTCCTGGCAGGAGACAGAAGCAGTCTGATGAGGGCGTATTTACAGGGAGCTCGAGTTCCGTGGCAAATCCGCCCTCATCAGACTGCTTCTGCCTCGCTGCCACCGCTTGCGGATGGCCTCGCCCTGCGCCGGCATTGCGGCGGCAACGCTCGTAGACTCGTCGACGAACTCGACTTCGTCGTCCGCGTGATCTATCATCCGCATTACGTTTGCCAGCGTCATTCAGTGAGCAAGTGGGAGGTCTTCACCATTCTAACCATTCGAGCTATTCATCTAGAAATCTGTCGGAGGGGGGGGGGGTACCCTCCGACAGAATCGGGACTCGAGTTGTCTAGATGTGGCCGTTTTATGCAAATCTGTACAAAATGGCTGCGACAGATCCCACGGGAATCGGTCCATTCTACATGTAATATTAAAATAACTTATGCATGCTTTTTTTGCTACAACTTGACGATGCGAGTCTCATCACATATTGCCACACAATTGAGAAACTCCCGGTAAAGTTATGCGGATTATTACGTGTGCCAGACCATTGAGATGACAGTGTTCTGTCAGCCTGAAAACTGTCATCTGCCGGCATGGAATTATCGGCACATGTTTGCAACCGGGACACGTAAACAACCGAAAACGTAAACCTTAGTTTGCAATGCCTCGGCATGCTTTGCCCAAGTCCCGGATCACTCTGATATTCGCAGGTTACAATGATAAATAACTGCACAAGAGTGATTTACGTCCTCGTCCTCTTTTTGATATGCGTGCAAGTCTTGGCACCGGCTCCTGTATTGGCGTTCTCATTTTCGACTTGGTTGGGCAACGACAACGACGGCACTTCAGGAACTAAAGAACGCTCCACTGCTGATGGTTCTTCGTCAAGAAAAGCACGCAGCACCGAGGTCAGCCTCTCCGATGGCACCGATCTCAAACCACAGCAGCCGCTACTGGATGCCGACGCGTGGTTTCTCACCGAGCAGGAAATTACCGAGTCGCGAGGCGGCATTCCGCGCAGCGACATGTCGGTTTATACGACTGGCAACAAGGTGGCAGCCTACACAGTGACGAATGAATTCTACAACGCTGTCTACGACGATTTGAGCACGACCAAGGAAGGTGATCGAGTCATGCTAGCTACATGGCTCGCAGCTCTTGTCCCGCTCAAGCCCGATGTCGACCCTACAGGTGCCAAGTCTGGACTCAAGGAAGTGTTCGCTGGCATTGTGAAGAGAGGAGGACACGCCAATATCTTGGGTTGGGCGAGCATTGCGGGGGGATACATGCCCTACAATTTCAAAGCTCGCGATGCCATCAACGGCATCCCCAAGTCGTTGATCAACGGAGCGAAGGCGCAGTACATTTTTGATGATCGAGTCAACTTGATTGCTTCGCACCACCAGAAGACGCTGGTCATCGCCGCGAGCAATTCATCAGAAAATGATGATCAGCCGGTGGCTTACGTGGGTGGGATCGATCTCGCCAACGATCGATGGGATACCATTCACCACAACAACACAGCTATTCGCGACGCAGCAAACATTACGTACAAACAAAAGGGCTGGGTAGACGGACACATCCGCATCCATGGTCCTGCTGCGAAGGACGTGGCTAACAATTTCTTGGCCCGATGGAATTCTGACTATTTGCCTTGTCGAGGATTGGATGACGATCTTCTCGACTTCAAAAACCCGCCGTACGAAGATCTGCCACCACTGGACTACGCCAGCAGCAACATGACATCCAAGCTCGGCAACCAGAGCATTCAAATCACGCGAACTTTGAGTTGTAAGTATAATCATTACAAAGAGTTCGCCCCAAAGGGCGAGATTTCTCTGTTCAGTGCGCGCCTCAAAGCCATCAAAAACGCAAAGAACTTCATCTACATCGAAGATCAGTATTTCGTCCTGGTACCGGAGCTACTTGATGCGTTGATGGAGGTGATGCCGAAGATTCAGCGCCTGATCGTGGTGACAAAAGAGCAGACCAACGCATTCTCGAATGCGGGCTATATCAAGTACCTGTACCAAAACGTCGAGCCTATCCGATCGAAGTTCCCGAACAAGTTTAAGATCTACTCCACCAAGGCAGAGCTAGGCCTCTGCATCCACACCAAGCTTGTTATCATCGACGACGTGTACTTGTCTATCGGATCGGCGAACTGGAATCGTCGTAGTATGACGACTGATTCGGAGCTTAACGCGGATGTCTTGGACGGCGATACGGTGGAGTCGCCCGAAGGTGTGACCGTAGGCAAGTTACCTCGTGACTTTCGAATTCGCAAGTTTGTGGAGATGACAGGGCTGAGCTACGCCGAGCTGGATGCCATGACTTTCGTTGAGGCGGCCGACCAATTTGCGATCGCTGCTACCAAAGAGTCGACAATCTTGGCCACCAACGTAGTTAAGCATCACTCGTACTTTTTCGCCATTACGGAAACAATGCGGAAGCTGTCAGATCCGCAGTTCACGTGCACCTCGAACAGTAGTTGAATCTATACCAACGGATTCGAGGATAGATATTGAGTAGATCATAGACGTAAGCAGCAGACTCGGGTTGCTTGATCAGTACTTGTACTGTACGTTGAAGTTGCATTTCTCAGTTGACTTGGGCATGACAGAGTCTAGTGTCAAAGCTAGCAAGAGAAATCAAATGAGGCCTCATCAAGTTAGTTACTAGAGATTAAAAATCACTAGTAGCCTTCACCGTAACCTCTTTCCATCGTGATATCAGCTTGTTTAAGACGAACTCGGCACCTTCGACTTGTTCAGGCGTAGCATGGCCTTCCTTCAAAGCGTTAAGCGTTGCCACGGCTGCCTGTAGAGCCTTGGACAAGTGTATCACTTCGTCGTAGTTCCTTTCCACTGAAGCTTCTTTCCGCTTTCTCTCCCTCTCTGGATCTTGCTCGCGGGTCTTTTTCATGAATTCAGGGATGGGATCCGCACTAGCCAAATGGCAGCGTCGCTTAGCAGGAGGACGTTCGTCACTCGAAGCATGCGAGGATCTCTCTGACGTGGCATCAATAACGTTTGTTAAAGTGGTCATTTGAACTGGTCGTGGCAAAAGACCCATTATCTGCTCCCGGCGGTCATCGCGGATGTTTTCAGCTTCGCCCATACGATGCACAGTCATCCGAGACGGGTTTATAGTGGTTCTCACGGTTGTTTGTGTCGCAGGTTGCAGGTTTATTCAGCTAGCCAATCGTTGCAAACCTGCAGTCTTCCAACCGTGAGGGCCTGAACCTACATATATCCTGATATTTGTTCAATCAGAAGCAAGTAGGCGCTGACTGGCTGCTGCTCCCATTCTTGGCATGGTGAAGGAAGGAACACGTGCAGCTACAGACTTGCTCTGGAAGCTCGTGCCCTGTATGCTGCTTTAGAGGACTCAAGCGAGGAGGAAGACAGCGGCGGCGGGCAAGATGACATTAGCGTGGTAACCAACGTGCTTGCTACAAGGTACTTGTTCCGCAGCAACGTCCTCAAGTCTGCCAAGTGGTACAGTGCTGCTATAAACTATAGACGCAGTCGAAGTTTGGCAAGATAGCGAGGAGAAGTGCACGCTAGCTCTTGATGTTCGGCCTGACGGCTTCCTGTGCACACCTGAGCAGACCCCTAAAAGTCTTCTGCGATCAAAGAAATACTGCACGACCCAAAGCATTTTTTTAGATTCTGAGGTGTTCTAAATTATAGACGCACTGGCCTAAATCTACTTTTCGCAGTCAGTACCGCTTTTTATTGGCTAAAATTGGTGCTCAGCGAATCCCGCCACAATCCAGACTCTCAATCCAGACTCTGTGCCCCCCCCCTCGCGAGCACGCTGGGGACCAGAACAATGCCACGCGGCACTAGGCTTACCCATGAAGAGATCGGCGCCGCTAAGGCGCTCTATGCCGAAGGAAAGAGCTTTCGGTACATCGCTAGACATCTGAAGCGCAGTGACCA
>JAHQIV010001218.1:0-13009 GCA_030463285.1 Phytophthora europaea
ATTGGTCGCTCTTATATGAGGTTGTCGACTACAAGCGGAGGAGGTCGGTAAGCCCCTCCATTTGTGCTCACGCGCTCGCTGAGTTAACTACCACATTTTACACCACAGCTACAAGTGCAGCCCCCCCCTTCCACCCTTTGAGCTTGATCCCTTTATCAGTGGTCGTTCCCATCTCGTTCCAGGACGCCCTAGTGGATGCACTGCACTAACAGCACTGGCTGGGTTGGCGTCGTTCGTCGTGGTACTGTAGCTGGGTCGGGTCTTAGGTGGTCTTAGGGGCTTGCCGCTCGAATTGAAGAAATGAAGCTCAAGTTCTTTGAAGAGATCGGATACTTTAAAATCAGGGGAAATTTTATATTAGCGGTCTGGATATTGTGAAAATTGTCGTTAGTGAACTAGGTGAAAATGTTTCACCTAATTATTATTATTTATTTATTTTTGATTTTGAAGTGAGGTACATTAATGTCAATTAGAAATCTAACGCCACCGAATGCCCGACCCGCTTGACGCCAGTACTGCAGTCAGCGAGGTTGTGGATGATTCGTGCGCTAGGCACAGGGTGTCATCCACTGCCCCTTCGATTACACCGGGCCCTCTGCGCCCTCTGACGAGCCCGGCTTCTCCCGCACCGCTATCCACTGTGCTACGTCCTCCTGCAATCTGTCTGCGGTGTAAATCCACTTCTTAGTGGACTGTTGAGTAGTGGTCGCAGACCACTCCATTGATTGTTCCGTTGTGTGGGCTAGGCGCATGAATCCATCCGCCGTCCGATTCTGGTCCCTGTGATCGTGCGCCCAGCTGACCACAGCCGTCGCGTCGGCTGTGCGCCGGATCTTCCAAAATGTGTCCCTCAGCGTCGCCACTCTCGGAGGGCGACGGGATGTCTGCTGACGCAGTATCTCGGCGTTATCGCCCACTACATGCACCGGGCCCCATGCCCTGTGCATACATTCCCGTATCCCTCTGAGCAGACCTAGCTGCGCAGCTTTCCTCGCCGTCAGGCCCCGGCCCGCGTGTAGCGTACTGCTAATGTATTGGGTCTCGAAGGCCCCACTCAGTAAGTGCACGCGCACAATTATTGTGCCGCTGGTCCCTACTGGATGTACTCCTCGCACGCCTCCCGCAAAGAACACCACATAGCAACACCCTCTGTGGGGTGTCGCCGTCACTTGTCCAGACCAATCTGCTCCCAGTGCCCTGCACAATGTTCTGCTAAGCTGTCGCCGCAATTCCGCGTCAGCCTCGCCGTTGATGTTCCTCGTGACCTCCTGATGCCCCATGCGAAGTCGGTGTGCGAGGCCCGCCATGCGGTATTCCGGCGAAACGTCGTTGAGTGGGTCGAAATGGGCGACCCTCCAACGCCATACCGCATGTAGGTAGATCGCCGCGCCGAGGCTCCAGCACTGAGCCGTGAGTCTTTCCACTGCATCTCCTACCAGCGCGGCCTGCTCCTCCGGGTACATGGCAAAAACCTTGCCAAGTGCTCTCGTGATTCCTGAAGGGTGGCCGGCAGCTGAAGCGAGAAAATTGCAGCTTCATAGCTGTGAAGTCTCAGGCCGACAGCTTTCCACCGATCGAGTAGGACCGCCCTAAGCCTGCTTGCCGCCGGGCACGACCAGAATACGTGAAAAAGGTCCACCCGGCCGACACGGAGGCACCCCTCATTCACCTAATTATTTACAGATTGTTTTTTGAAAAAATTAACCTAATTATATACAGAAATTTTTTGGCCAATGCTACAGCCCAGTTCCCAAGTCCAGGTATTGTCCAGTTCCTAAGCCCAGTTATCGTCCAGTCCCGTAATTTATTTTATCTTCGCAGCGCACAAGCATTTCCTGCTGTGGAATATTATAAGTTCAATTTAAATTTCATTTATTTTGCAGTTTTAATTGATGATATAATAGGACAAGTTTTTTCATTATTAATTTTAACAGTAGCCGCGGCAGAATCTGCTATAGGTTTAGCACGTCCAATAGCATCGAATTGAATTCAATCGAGTAAATTTATCATCAAGCACTGATTTTATATATGTTGTTTCAGTCTCAATGTGTTCTTCGTGCTACTTTCGATCTCGCATCTGCGCCCGTACAATGTATAGCGCAACAGTCTAAAGCGAAGCGCTAGCATAGCATTGCCTATGATCACTTGGGAGATTGGAGAACAATCAAACCATCAAAAACCTCAGGCAGACGAAAATTCCACAACTCGTTAAAAGCACTCGCGTTTGCTTCTCTTAAGAATTGTGCAGGTCACCATCGTATTTTGGTTGCCCATTAGCTGTCAGTGACGGCCTGTCACATGAGCATTAAGAACCATTTTGAGTTGCGTTGTGATGTGCCTAGGCTCACAACGATCCTCCCAGTTTGGATCCCATCCATGTTGCCCTCACATGACTCGTTGGTGTCATTTCCTACCGCAGGACGAGCGCTGTGTTTCCTTCTATAGGAGTCGACATCTTGTTCCCCATCGGAGCATTGATGCGAGTTCTCTTTCGCTGTCTAGTACGTCGGAAGTATTACGCCACTGATGGAGAACCAATTCGAGGTGCTCGCGATACACATCATAGTCTGCGAGCTCACTGCAAAAAACGACTGATGCTTATGAGATAACGGGTATTTGCTTGATAACAGCCATATATTATTCCCAGCTAGTGTGAGTACCTGCACCTCCACTAAGCCATCGTTTGTCCCCGCTATACTGTCGTGTCAATATTCATTAGTTTGTAGTAGTGGTAGAACTTGCAAAACAGGAAACAATCGTACGTGCACGTGATCAGGTTCATCACGTACCTTGCATGTCTCGCTAGGAGATAGCTGGCACGGACTAGTCGTTGTGACTGGTGCATATAAACAACGAGGAACTTGCGCGAGGACCTCACCCACATGCGAAATACCACCTCCCACATAAGTCTCTGTTTGAGACTTCCCCTTATTAATGCCGACGGGCCATCGTCAGCGGTCTACGTGGACTGTTCCGGTTGCCCGCTTTCGCTACCGACGTCGCTCCGACCGCTTGCACCACTGACGCCGCTGCCACCCGTCTGGGGAGTGAATTAAAAAATGAATTGCAACTGCGCGCCGATAATGAATATGATAAATTACGGAACTGGACGATAACTGGACGATAACTGGACTTCGGATCTGGACAATACCTGGACTCGAGAACTGGGCTGTAGTGGCGACGAAAATTTTTCACCTAGGTTACGGACGACAAGACCACAATATCCAGACCGCCAATATAAAATTCAGCCCCCTGAATTTTCAAAATGCGATTATGGAATGACACTTTCGCTTTTTTACGTGTTCGCGGGCGTGATTTTGCTCTGAAATGCAGCTATCGCCCCAAAATGGTCTTATCTCGCCGCAACGAGCACGGCCTCAGTTGCAACTCCGAAGTCATAGCTGTATACACATCTTCCAACAGCCTCGGAGCAGCACGTGGTCTCCTTTTAGCCGACGTGGTCGACAAACCACCGTAGCAAAACAAAACAAAACAAAACGAAACAGAAAACATGTAAATTTTCGCAGCGGAATTCACTCTCGATACATGTATCAAATTGAACAAGTCCGTATAGCGATCTCGACATGTATCAGGTCACAACAAACGGTCACGAGTCAGGGCAATCGACAAGTTATAGCCCTGACTCGTGGCCGTTTGTCAGAAAAATAGATTGGCAGCAAAATGCAGATTCAGTCGGACTGCTGATAGTATTGCAGTACTCAAAACTCTGTTTCAAGGATTTTGTACATCCAAATATATGTTAGCCCAAATGCCTATTAATCAATTACTTCGAAGTAGCAAAATCATGCCGACTGAGAAGTCAATGGCAGATTTTCTGGTATCACGACGCTGCAGTGTTCTCTCTAGAATTTTCACCGCTCAGATGGGTTTATATTTTTTGCGTTGATGCGGTATTTCTCCAGCAGCATAGTCTGGTCCTTAGAACGGCTTACTTGCTCAGTGTTTGATAATTACACAGCAACACTCGATTATCGTTGAACAATGTGCACTTTCAACAACACTTCGACGAATAACTCGACTCTACTGGAGAACTTCCTCTTCGGTCACCCTGATGACGATTTCGTTTGCAGGTAAGGAATATTGGCAATAGGGATGGCGAGCAACCTGTAAGAAGTACAATATTTTTTGCACCATATCAGAGCTGACAATTTGGGTTCAGCCATTAGTTTTTTTGTGTGGTTTGAACGAAAGCATACCACTCGAAATTTACCGAGTTATAGGTTTATGGGCACGCAACCAAGTCAACCGCGAATTTACCTCCGATGCCTGATGTTATTGAGGCATCCGTTGAGCTTACCAAAGAGATGAAACGTTAGACGGGGTATTGAAACATGACTGCCATTGCATGCGTCCGGAGGGAAGACATCGGCAGGTTTGTGCCTGGAATTAATGCTGAAGGTGGCCGTGGTGGGTTTTTTTCTCGGCTTCCTACGGAGCTTGGTTTTCTTACTCAAGCCACAAATAGCCGGCGCGGTGGCGTTTGCACCCGCTTTGTTGGATATGTTGATCTAAATAGTCGTGGAGCCTGGACCGCCGGCCATCTTCAAGATGCGCTCCTAGTAACAGTGTTGTTGCTACTCCAGTAAGTACTGCATTGCATGCTGGAAATTGACAGAAAAATAGTGTATACTCATAAAAAGTTTAAGCTGCCAAGTAGTAAATGCACTCCGATGCGTATAAGTTCGATGCTTCGCGTAGTCACTCCGACAACAGCCATTATGGCGCCATTAGGGGATGTTTCATTCGGGGGCAGGTCAACTGGGGCAACTTTCCACTGTAATAGTTTATATTTAAGAGGAATAATACAATTTCACAGATATTAAATTTGCCTCAAAACCGCAAGCACCAGCTTCGCCACCTCCGCCCCGCCAGCACAAGCAGCACCAGCATCGACATCTTCGCTCTCGCCCAGCCCAGCAGCACCAGCTACGCCCCCGCCAGGACCAGCTTCGCCACCTTCGCCCCCGCCGTTCGGGGTCTGATCTTGGGCGTGACCCAGGGCAGGTGGCTCTGGCGATCCGCTGCGCAAAGTGGCCATCCCTGCTGTTGGTATAAGTGCGACAGAGGTGGACGAGCTGGTAGCTAGTGCTGGGCCATCTAAGATGGCACGAAGCTCGTCGGGCATGCCCTCCATGACTATCTCAGCCAGTGACTTTGTGAGTGATGACAACCAGTTTCAACCAGTGCTTCTACGACAACAACAGCAATCAGATTAGACAGGGATTTATTTGCCGAAGTTGCCCCAGTTGTCCTGGCCCAAAAGCTCAGGGCAGCTGGGGCAAAACTAAAGGGCTCTGATTGGTCGAGAAAGTTGCCCAAGTTAACTTACCCCCGATCCCCTTAAAGACCGAGAAAACCGCCCGCTATTAAGAGCTGCAGTGCCTCGGTATTGAGCGTCGTGCTCCTGAAAGCTGTGCCTTGGTAATAGAGAGGTTTCGAGATTGCCTTTTCACTGGCACTACCCTCACAGCCCGAGCATGGTGATAGTGAAAGTCATTTCGTTTTTTTAGATTTCGGAGGATCACTACCCTCACATTTTGTCTACCGCAGAAGACACAATAAGCGACTGCTGCTCACTACTGTACGGTGGAGACGGGTGGCAGAAGCGACAGAACCAAACTTCAGTGTCCGCGCGCCCGCCAAGTCTGCCCCAAGCTCTGCATCACCGGCGCCGCTGCCTTGGGGGCCAGCGCATCTGAAGCACCAGCAGTGTCGCTCTCTAGGGGTAGCGCTGCCATTATGCTGTCTCTGAGCGGGTACGGATTTGCATGCGTAATTCTCTATGTAGATTTATTCTCACTGAGCTGTTGCTCGCGGCAGACTGCGCCTGACACAGACCGAGTCACTTGAGCTTCTCGCCGTGCTCGTCCTGTACGGGGAGGAGAACACGTGGCTAGAGCTGGTGGCAGCCGGTGCCGTGCACACACCCGAGCGCCCTCTGATCCCGGCCGTTCGGTTCAACCTGCTCGCGTGTGCGGACGCGAATGCTGAGCGCGACTTTCGGTTTCCTGTGGGCGGTATCCTTCGGCTTGTTCTGCTGCTGCGCCTGCCGGCGGTCATCATCACTGAGCGCGGCGACCGTTGCTCTGTGGAGGAGGCGATGTGCATTTTAATTTACCACCTGAGCTATCCTCGACGGCTTCACGACATGGGGAGCAATTTCGGCCGCGCAAGCTGCGCGTTGCCGTGTATCTTTCTGTACATGGGTTCGAATGCTATTGCTCACTACATAACTACTGGAATGAGGTTCTGACAATTGCATTGTGTTGTGTAGTGGACAGCATAGACTCTGGCATCGAAGGAAAGCTTTACTTTCACAAGAGGCTCATTCGTGAGCGAATCGAATCGTACTGTTCTGCAATATCAGCACGAGCTCCTGTTACTAGAGTGTTTGCTTTTCCAGATGGAACAAAAATTCCAATCTGCCGACCAAGTGCACGTGCGCGGCGGCGCACTGAGAACTTATAAGCCCAAGTCTATAGCGGTCACAAGAGAGTTCACTGCATCATCTATCAAGGTATGTCGCTCTTCAATGTAGCCACTACCTTTTGCAAGTGCACCTCATCTAACAAGTGCATCTCTGTTGACTACGCAGGGCTTACGGCCCCGGATGGCTTATGCATTCACTTCTGGGGGCCATACAAAGGGCGCCGCCACGATAGCACTGTGTTTGCGGCAAGCAAATTGCTTCAATATTTCGAGGATAACGATAACATCTTTGCTGAGAAGACCATCTTTGGAGACCCAGCGTACCCTTTGAGCAAGTACTGCGTCACCGGGTTCATATCGGCAGTCCTAACAATTCACCAAAGCATTTTCAATCGAGAGATGAGCGCTGTGCGCACATCTGTCGAATGGAATTTCAAGATCATGAAGACTACTTGGGCATTCATTTCGTACGCAAAGGGACTGAAGATTCGGCTGAGTCCAGTAGGCAAGTACGTGTGTGTTGCCATGTTCCTCACAAACTGTCAAACGTGCTTTCGTGGAGGCAACCAGATCAGTTCATTTTTTGGTTTACAGCCTCCATCGCTAGAGGACTACCTAGAGGACTAAGCCACAAAGTAAATCTAGCAGATTCTGCCTACTTCTTGACTAGCAGGGTAAGCACTTGCAGAAGGCGTTGCTGGTCCTCGCGGCGCTGTGCCTCGGCGGCAAGGCGATCTTGTCTCTCTTGCTCCCACTGCTCGCCCCGAAGCTCTAACTCCTTCTCCTTGTGCTCCCGCAGCACCTCCGCCAGCTTCGCGAATTTGTTGGGACTCTGACTGGGCCGCGTACTCTCGTCCTCGCCAGGCGGGTCGCCCCGTTTCAGGCGCTGGACGGCAAGATCCCGGACCACCTCGCCGGCCTTCTCGAAGGCTAGAGCTTTTGTCGGTGTCTTCTCCTTGGTCTTGACCTGTGCGTGCCGGTGCTCGTCAACGAGCAAGAGGAGCTCGTCGAGGAGCTCGTGCTTGAGCTCGTACTCGTCACTGACGCCCGAGCTCTTGGCCGCCTTCTTGTTGTTGTTGCGAGCACTTTCTGAAAGCCACATGATCGAATTAGAAATTTTAGAGCCACCGTAGAGCACACTGGTCACAGCACACGTACCTAAGAGTAGATTAAAGCGATTCTGGCCCGTCTTGGCGCTAAGATTGTCGCGCGAGTAAACGACGGATGCATTCAGGGCGTCTGCCACGTGCTGCCACTTTTCCATTACTTTGCCGTAGCCTCCCTTGAAGGGCTCATCGGCGATAATTTGCTTCAGAAGAAGCGCATCATCGGTGTCTGTGAACTTTTTTCGCTTGCCTTCAACCATTGCAACGCTCCTGAAAGAAGTAAAGTGAGGTGAGGCCTGCAAAAGCGAGCAGTTGTCCCGCGAAGATGGGTGGTGGTGAGGGAAGTGAAAGCTTTCACCACATTTTGCGCTTTCACCGGGATTTTGTAACGAAGGGGGGAAGTGATGTTTTAAACAGCTTTTTTGGTGATAGTGGTAGTTCGAAACCTCTCTAATCAATCATGTGTCCCACATTATAAGATCTTAAAAATAGGTGTAGAGAGAGCTCTTCAGCATATCAGCTGGATATGAGAGTAGTCGCTGCTGCCGAAGTTTTCATGACAGCGACGACAAACAACAATGGAAGTCGCGTGACCGCTGCAGGTCTCGACGCTCTGTTTCGACCAGCAAGAAGCACAAGCGCGGTACATGCAGATCTGACAGCGCTTCGATCGCCGCGTCGGGGCATCCAGCAGCTTCATCCGAAGACGCTTCGTGCACGCCACGCACCGCGAGTTTTTAGTCTCGTGCGCCGTGCGGAACCCCGAATCGGACAGTGTGCTACACTCAGCTCGCAGACTAAAGTGATTTGTGTGGCGCTGTCGCTGCTCGACTAGCCCCGGCAGTCGGTGGAGGCTTCTCGCCATAGCCGTCAGTCGCGTGCGCACAGTGTGCGCGTCGGCGTGTCCTTCCGGGGCGTTTTTGGGAGCGGTGAAGGTCGCGTGGAAGCTCACACGCACTCGAGGACCAGGGCACCCCACAGTCTGCGACAAGGGCTCCACTGAATATGTGGCGGTGATGCCGTGTAGCTGCGTGACTCGGTTACTGGCCATTTTGCCTGCGTTCAGCTCACTTGGCGGCATTGAACTCAACACAATGCTGAAACCCGTGGGGTCGTCGATGTTGATAGATGAAGTGGAGCACTCCAACGAGCCATTGGACTCAAACGGCTTCGCGAGAGCGACCGAACGAGATCGGAAGTATTCGAGGAAGCACCACTCTTCGTTCCTGGCGAAGCGGCGAGACCGAGCGAAACAAGCGGTTCGCACTGCCACGTGGTCATCGCAACGCAGACGAAAGTTCGGGTTGGTCTCCTCGTCGTCGTCTTCTTCACTATCGACGTCAGAGTCATCGTCAAAGCCTCGAGGCTGGACCTCTTGCACAATGGAGCCGTAGATGAACTGGTCTCCAAGGAGCTCTCGAGCTACCGCATTGTAGTCACTCTCAGCCCGCGGACACAGAATCGACTCGACGTCCTCTGGCTCACAAGCCACTTCGCCCGTCGTGAGGACCTCAAAGTTCTCACCGCCAGCTCCCGTTCGGCGCGAGAGCATGGCGAACCCTGAGATCTCTTTGCACTCCCACATCACCGATGGGACGCGCAGAAGCCTACCTCGGCGACTGACGCGACTGGAGTTCCGAGCCCGCTGCACCAATTCAGCATCGGTCACACAGACCTTCCTGGATGTACGAAATGACTTGGGTCCATCGGACTCAAAACCCGCCCACGACGACATCGCAGGCGATGGTCGGTCCGCAGGAACCGTGCGCATGGAGCTCGTCAAGTGGGGTCGGCGGCGTCGGGATGACGTCTGCGTGGCGTTGGGGTGCCAGCATGAGTCACCAACATCCCCCAGGACTTCGCGGTCCTGGTTACGGTAGCTGGCGTTTCGACGGGTGGACGGAGGCTCGGACTGCTTCCGGCTGGAGACAAACGGGAAATGGATCGGCATTTGGGGTGGAAGTGGAGCACGACAGGACGAGCGAATGCGAGATGGGGGGGGGGGGGGGGTCGAGTGTGGCTTGGGCGAGACGAATTGAGTTGTGCGACTTGTGCGTGTTTTTGCTGCGGAAAGGCAACCGTATGGGCGAGACCTTCCTTAATGGCGCTGAACCGCGCGCATGGAGCGTAACGCGGCGAATTCGACGTAGGCCCAGCGAGCAGCTCAGAAAGCGCCGGGGGCAGCACGCACGCCTGTGTCCGTGGCTCTACGAGGCTTCAACTAAGCTTACAGGAAATAGTTTATGGAGTTCCCCTTGAAACGGTTCAGTGTCCTTCTGGACACTTATCAGCGCAGAGAAAGGACGTATAGATGTGAAGGCTTCGGGGCTCTATGGAGCTCGTCTGGCGGACCAGCATACCGGTACACACCGGTACGAGCACGAGACTCTCAAGACTGTGATGATGCAACCTCTGAGGGTGCTGCAGGCAGCTTTCACAGACTCTCGATGATTCAGTACCCGCCGACGTCAAGGTGTCACAATCGAAGACTCCTGACAGCCCCACATTTAGGCGTGCAACGACAATACGGAGCACGTCGGATACTCTCGTCGACGAACTGTTACTTGGGCCGCAACACTCGGCGCGCGGAGCGTAACGGCGAGTCCTCAGTAATCTCAGAGATACTCGTGTC
This sequence comes from Phytophthora europaea, assembly GCA_030463285.1. NCBI lineage: Eukaryota > Oomycota > Peronosporomycetes > Peronosporales > Peronosporaceae > Phytophthora > Phytophthora europaea. Next base: position 10,189 of record JAHQIV010001218.1, read on the forward strand.
GTTTTTCGACTGGATCTTGGTGCAATTGCCCCTATCTGTCGTGTGGAGACCACGAGGTCAAGTTGCACTACCTTTTCGTCATTTCGTTAGTTGCGCCCCAAGAAGCATGGGTCAGAGACCGCCGCTGCGTGTGACAGCGAATCCAGGCGAAGGACGCTGGTTCTTCGACTGGACCTGTGTCCGTAGAACTCTACCGTGAAGCCAATTCCGCCCTCAGGTCCAGACGAAGAGAAGGACTTGAACGTACCGCTGGACGGAGAGCAGAAGTCGCAGACGGCTAGAACGCGCGGAAGCCTCTACAATGGGCTACGTGTCGACTCGTTTGTGGTGGTCGGCTCGCCACGACCGCTTTCGTCGCGCATCTCGACTCAGCAAGCGGACTTCTCAGTCACCGCCATCGACAGATACTTGCCATCGGACAGGAGAATGTCAGTGATCTCATGTACACGCAAGTTTCACACGCTTCGGGGTCAGATTAGAATCTACCGGCGATCCGGCTTGTACCAGCGACGGGTGACAAGGGCAGACACCCGTCCACATCAACACCTTTCGGGCAGGCCGCTAAGTCCAGGAAGCATCCAGCATTTGCCGAGCATGTAGTTGATGCCTTGTGCAGAAAATTCCCAATAATTTTCGCTAATAAAATAGGGAACGAGGACATGGCGTCCAGCTCAATGAAATTCACGAGGTCGTCTGCTATCCTTTTGATCGGCATTTTTCAGAGGATCGGCACGGTTGATGTAGTACAGTACAGTAGTTTAGTGATCTAACTGTATTGATCTGACATCGCTCCGCTAGGAATGCCAGGATAAATTACACCACATAATGCCCCCTTACAAATTTTACTTCACTCGTGATGTCAAAGCTGCAATGCCCTTCCGGCAATCCATGCAATCGATAGTTTGTATTTTGATATGATATTGTGAATATGAATAAATAAAGCATCGATTCCTTCCTCGGGCCACGATGTCTACATACTATGACATATCTTAGTCCCCACGGAGCTTCGCCTCGGCCTTGACTCGAATGATTTTGGACGCGATCTCGCCGAATCGCACGAGCGTGTCGTACTGCGACCGCGTAATGTCCATCGGAGCACTGTGCACGCAGCAAATGGAGCCCACCATTATTCCACCTGGACCCATGATGGGGATACCGCAGTAGTACTTGACGCCTTGCCGGGTGACGGGGTTCATGTTGTAGAACCGGACGTCTGCTTCGGGGTTCTTGATGATGAAAGGGGCGTCACCCATAAGCAGGTGCTGACAGAAGGTGTGCTCGCGCGGCAGGAGAGCCTGCACGAAATCAGGGATCGTGCAGCTCAGGATCAACTGGTGCGTCGCCCCGACGATCGTGATCATTGTGCAGAAGAATCCGAGTTCCTCGCCTAGGAAGGAGCAAATGATGTCGAGCTCCGGCATCGGTTCGTTCAGATCCATGAGACCGAACTTGGTGATGCACTCCAACCGTTCGGACTCGCCATCAGGAACAGGGGCAGACGGAGAGGATTTATCCATCGGTTGCAACGGATACGTGCGCTGCTGGGCATTCGAAAGCACACAATCTTTCGCTGCTGGCGCCTCGCGCGCTCGCCGCTGGAAGTACTCGCCCACAGCCGTCATGTACTTCTCCTCGTCGGCGTCCTCTTCGCTGTCAGTGCTCTCTGCATCGCTACCGCTGCTGTAGGTAGTCTCCGTGGTAGCTTTCGAGGGCTCCAAGAGCATCTTAATCACGCTGACTGTGGGGTTCTTGGTAGAAGCGACCGCAAGGTTTTCGCGCAGACTCTGTTGACCCATGACGGATCTCGGCGCAGAGCACTCCCTTGGAACGGGATCGTCAATAATCTCCACGGGACCACGATCGCCAATTTGAACGTGCGAGTAGTCGCAGCGGTCGACCCACTCGAGGCAGCGCTTGCAGACACCCATAGCGGAGAGATGGCCATTAAAAGTCTCGACATTTTCACGCGACCAGCACGACGTGCATACGTTGTACGCACAGAGCTGGCAGCGGCGTGCTACACGCATCAAAGCGCTCAGACGCAGTCCCTTAGTACACGAGACGCAGCGCGTGTTCTGCGCCTCGCTATTCTGCCATTCAGCCGTGGCCGATTGGTGTGCAAACACTTGAGTGCCAAGCCGCCGACGCCGCACCACCGCTGGGAGGCGTGGGATGCCTGCGGCCATGCCTTGCAGTCGGATTCGAGCCATCTTGTCAGTCGCTTGTCCCGGTGCAGGCCCTTCGTTCCCCTTGTAGAGTGCGTGAAACATGACGCGTAATTTGGTAGCACCTTCCTCTCCTGAAATATTTGGCTCCGTGTCCACCACAAGTAACGCCGTTACACCGTCCAACTGGTCCACTCGACCGCCAGTAGCTTTCCCTGCAGCGAGCTCCTTCTCTGGGAGTGACAGTAAAGACACGGAAAACCCTTGCAACGTGTCAGGAGACGACGACACGGAGCTCGTCCCTGCGTCGCTGGTCGGCTGGAAGTACTCGAGGAAGCACCACTGCTCGTTGCGCGCCAGCATCCTTGAGCGTGCAAAGCACCCGGTCCTCACCGCAAGCTGGTGGCCGTCAGGCATCGCGCCTTGGGACTGCTTCCCGTCCAGAACCTGCACCACCGAGCCGTAGATGAACTGGCTGCCGTGCATTCCCTTCATCGCTGCGTTGTAGTCGCTCTCCTCGCGCGCACACAGCACTGAGACCAGCTCTGCCGGACTGCAGGCGATGCTGCCGACAGTCAGCACCTCGAACCCGTCGCCGCGGGGGCCCGCAGCCCGCGACGACAACTCAAAAGTGTCGTCGCCCGACCGCAACGGAC
>JAHQIV010001219.1:0-13003 GCA_030463285.1 Phytophthora europaea
AGGACTTAGCGCACAGACTCTAGTCACACAGCAGGGATGAGCCCACAGTAAGAACCGTAGGCGCCTAACTGTCTGCGTGGGTTCGAGCGATCGGGGGCTTCGGGCAGGGGGGCTCGGCAGTCCGGGGTCGGAGGCGGAGCGGGGGCGGCTAGCTGGAAAAAGTGGGGGAGCGAACTTGGGTTCGTCTCGGTCCACTTGGGGGGTAGCTGGCAAATTGCGGAATTGGTGACTGCACCAGAGCCGACACCCGACAGCACGGAGAGAGGTCCACCCCTGCCTTTGAAGCCAATGGCTTATGGCGAGACGCCCGTGGCATGCACCGCAACGGCTTGGGTCTTGGCGTCCACGAGTCTCGACTCGAAGCCCGATCGTGCGGACTGGAGATCGGCGACTCTGGTGCAAGCGTGAAAGGCTGAGACGGCGGCAAAAGAGTGGACGACTGGGAGTTTGGCACAAGAGTGGACGACTCAGAGCTCGGCGACCACGGCGCCAGAGTGGACGGCTGGGACGATGGCGACCACGGCGCCAAAGTGGACGGCTGGGACGATGGCGACTACGGCGCCAAAGTGGACGGCTGGGAGGTCGTAGAGCAAGGTGTGGCTGCTGTCGGCGTCCCGGTCTCACCACAAGGTAGGCGACCAGCCGATATCCCACATGCCGAATTGACCAAACCGTTGGAATCGAAGCAAGACGCACACGGATCCACTGGAGCAAGCTCAAAGGCACTCAGCGAATCCACATGCATCGTAGCAGCTTCGATGATGAGGGGGTGACAACCAACAGGGCCGGACCGCAGCCGCAAAAACGAGGTGGATGCAGGAGAAGACGACGTCGACGTCTTCTGCCGCTTCTCTTGAGTCGCAGTGCACGGAGAGACGCCCAAGATCCCCGCACCGCGATAGCATCTCTTCGCCATAGTCACAGTCTCTACAGAAAGCAACGTGAGTGCAGTTAGTGATAGATAAACACCTATAGACAATAATACCAGAGTCTCAATTACCTTGGTGAGCGTCGACACTGCCTTGAATGAGGTTGGGTCCTACCGCAAAGACACACACCTGTCAGTACGCGCACACAGTTAGAACACTTCCGCACCCACCCGCAGTGTGGGGACGAGTTCAGGCCGACTTGTGCAGTCGGCGGCGATTCTTCAAATGACGATGCCGGGCTGCTGGGCGCGAAACTCGAATGCGCGCGAAAGCCCCAGCTCCCTTTCAAGATCGCTTGAATTGAAGTTTGAACGAGGGCTTTCCACTTCGAGGGATATCTGGTGACATACTGAAGTCAAGCTATTAGTTTGATTGGTTGCAAGATTAGGGGCGTATCAAACGAGATAAAACCGAACCAAACGAATTGTTTGGTCAGACCACTTTTCGGTCCCACCAAAAAATTCAGTTTAATCACCAAGTTTAATGACCGGTTTGATGACGCCTTGGTCGGGTCATTAACCCGTTTTATACCGGTTATGGAAGGCGTTCACTGGAGCAACACGCATCAGATTTTCTTTGCAGTCGACGAAGAAAACACTCAAACATTACGAGATTTTCACTGCGGGGCGCTGCATTATATTATCCCTTTTCGCGATGAAAGGAGGCATTTTGCTTCCTTTAACCATTTTTCAAGTGAAGTACCCGTATGTAACCACGCTAAAGGAAGCAAAACGCCTCCTTTAAGCGACTTCAAGCACAGAGTCACGCAATTATTTTCATAGTTGTAACAGAAAAGTACAGAACCACGGCACTTTTTTCATAAAAGTAACTACAAATCCTAAATGGAAGATTTGAAGGCTGCCCATCACATACCTTAAAGGTAGCAAAATGCCTCCTTTAAGAAATATTGACTTCGATTTGTATACTATAGTTTGGCCGAGTGGCTCGCGGAAGGGTTATTATATTATAACGCAGCGCCACGTTATAATATTATGCACCTAATTAAAAAGATGAATCAGCCGTAAGAATTTGGAGGTAGTATGTGCAGTCAAGCATAAATTCGACAGCGATAACTCGTTCGAAGCGACCGTGGAGAGATCCCAAAGATCTGAATTAGTTGGTGCTTGTAGAATCTTAGATATTGGCAAAGAGTTCAGCGCCTTGGCTTGGCTTCAACCCCCCCCCCCCGCACATAGGGAGACATTGATGCAGACAGAAAATAGGCCTCGCACCAGGAAAAATGTCCTGCACGGATGTCATTAGTGGTAGTCCATTGCGCAGCAACAAGAAGATTATTTTGTCGGCAGCAAGTAGATAATTTTTCCGAGGGTTGTGATTGGTCAGAAAATAAGTCGTCGACCTGCATCAAAACTCACGCAGTTTAGCACGCAGCAGCAAGTTCAATATTTTTTTGCGGCGCGGGTGAAGTTGAAGAAGCCAATCCATGGGAAAGAAGACAAAGCCACGCGCTTTGATGCTCATGCTCGTGCTGGGGATCATGGTTTGTCAGTGCCGCGTGTGCCTAGACGCGAGAATACCAGCGGCGCGTCGGCGCAGCCACACCAAGGCGGCAGTGGTGTGTCTGACCTGGCCAATTCGGCTCCTGGCGCCGATATCAGCGACAACTTTGCTACCCGACATTAATTACCACGCATCCTAGCTGGAGAAAAATCTTCTGACAAACGTTACCCAGGCCAGTGGCAGAACAATTTGCCTAGCGGGGACGGTTGTGTTGCGCGGAAAGCTTTGATGTAGAACGTAGCAAAACGAAATCTTCTTGTTGCTGCAAACTCAAATTGGGGTACTCAATTAAATCTACTCTGATTGGCTATAAATCGTTTTGCTAACGAGCTGGGAAATACAACTTCTGCTTATTGCTGCGCAATTGACTACCGCTATTCACGACCAGTTTTCTCAGAACCCTCCTCCGTTAGACTAAGCGAGCGCAGCGAGCCGACTCCGGCGCGCAAGCGCGGTAGGGTTCATACCTTTCAAGTGTTTGGGTTCGCGCGGAGCGCGTGCAGGGTGATAGTTTGTGCTGTTTGTTTGTACCCGCTGCCGAAGGCAGCGCTATAGGTACCCCGCCTGCGGTTTGCGAGCCGTGTGCGCAGCGTGCGGGCGTAGACCCAGGACAAACAATGCCCACCATATCGTGACACCCCCTCCTTTATGTGACTGGAAATACATGTTTTATATAAGCTTAGCTGTCTATGTTAACATCGTCCTCACAATTGTCGTTGTTGGGTACGAAAACGCATAGAACAATTGTTTTTAAATCCAGAGCTGTTCCGGGCAACGGCACGGCTTAGTTTCACACGAAGCGTCCATGTAATGTAATGTATTACGTGTTCGCGTAGCCTTTTTACGCCTAACTAGTCTCTTTAGTATCGGCGCAAGTACGGGCAAGGCGCACTGGATATTGTACTAGGTACAATACCGGTAATACCGGTTCCGCATACGTCAGGAATGTGCGGCTCTCCGTGCTCCCCCTCCCTGCCCCTCGTCCTTGGCGAAAATGGCACTCGCTGCGTCGCTCTCCTTCTCTGGTCTCTTCATCAGCGTCAGGCAGCCGCAGGGTCTGTTGGCGATCGGTCCCGTGGCTTGATATGTAGTATCTGTTCTTCTTCTTCATCTTGCACGTATCTGACTCGCCGACCGACAACAGCTTCGTTGCCTAGCGACTCGATCTGTAGTATCTGTTCTTGGTCCTTGCGCTTCTCCTTGCCGAATCCTTCGTCCGCCGTCTTGCTGAGTACAAAGTCCTGACCGGGAGCCCGCCCCACGCCTTGGTCTTGTGATCGCCCTCGGGTCCCCGAGAGTCGAAGAAATGTGTCGTGCGTCAAGTTCATCTTCCTGGGCCAAGCCGTTTACAGTCCGCCCGCTACGGCGAGCCCGGTCATAGCACGCAGCGAAGCCTTCTGCGCGGCGAGGCCTAGGCCACAGCTTACGCCACCTTGCCACCTTGCCCACGGAGACGCTGGTCACAGTCCCGCTGAGGATTAGGCGCTGTCACAAGGACAACGCCCGCAGAGCGACGTCGAGGCTCAGCTCGGCGCCGTCTACCGGGAGGGCGTCACCCCAACCCGATCAAAAATGAGCGAAGCGTTCATGTTTCGCCAAATCGGTTCGAGCCTCAGCCCTCGAGGGCCATCCACGGCGAGCTGGCGAGCTGTCGACGCATTGCGGTATTGCGCCTTGTGCCAGCAGACTTTCGCATGCTCCCACTCGTTGCTCAATGGTCTTCTTCTCTTCTCAGCTCTCATATAAAGCATACTTCACGTCAGCCAATCAAATCGCAGAGCCGAAATCGCGCCCTATAATCCAAATCGAAGTGCGCTACACAATCTTATCACAGTCCCCAATCCTGCGGTCATGCAGCGCATGTGGTCGCTCGCGTCGCCTCTCCGATCTTCCCCACGAGTACGCTCCACCTCTCGATTGCCCCCACATCTTCCCCAGTGTCCCAGCGTCATTATGAGCCGTTGCATGCTCCCCACCGCCGCCCATATGCGTCAAAATCGCCGCTTCAACGCGACGTCTGGAATGTCCGGCGCTGCCTCTTCGTCCGCCGGGTACGAGGCCTTCGGCTCGTTCCACACGCCGTCCACCGCCGCGCTGTTCGCCCGCGACGATACCCAATCCGACCCCGCAATGGTGTTCGCGTCCGACATTGCGTCGCGACGTTTGCAGCTTGAGAGTAATTCCGTGCCCAGTGCCGCGAACCGCTCGCTCTTCGCGCTGGACCTGCAGACGTGGACGTACCTCAACCACGGGGCATTCGGGGCTCCCACCAAGGTGGCAATTGAGGCGGCGGGTCATTGGAATGCGCAGGCGGACGCGCAACCGCTGAATTTCAATGACCGGGAGCTGTTCCCGTTGGTGGTGAGGGCCGTCAAGTCGCTCGCAAAGTTCGTGGGCGTTGCCAAGCCGGAGGAGCTGGTGCTGCTGCCTAATGCAACCGCGGGGCTGCATTCAGTGCTGGCCTCGGTGTTGGCGGGCGAGAGTGCAGGGGAGAAGACTGTGGTGCTGTTCAGCACGAGGTACGGCGCGGTGAGGAAGATGCTGCAAGCGGTCGAGGGCTCCAGCCCCGGTAAGGTGCAAGTGCACGAAGAACCGCTGGCTTTGGAGGACTCATACGACGACCAGAAGGTGGTGGAGAAGCTGGAGCGGGCGCTTGATGCTGTCGAAGCAGCCGGACGCCGCGTGGCTCTCGTGGTGGTGGACCACATCACGTCCAACACGGCGGTGACGATGCCTGTTAAGGACATTGTGCAGCGGTGTCACGCCCGAGACGGCGGCGTCCCGGTGCTCGTGGACGGAGCTCATGGTTTGCTGAATTTGGCGCTGGATCTCGACGAGTTGGGCGCCGACTACTACGTGGGCAACTGCCACAAGTGGTTCTGCTCCGCCCGCGGCGCCGCCTTCCTGCACGTCGCGAGGGAGAACGGACCACGTATCGAACCACGCGTGATCTCGCACGGGTTCTTCGACGGCATGCAGAGCGCCTTCATGTGGACTGGCTTGCAGGACTACAGTGCGTGGCTCGCGCTGCCACAGTGCCTCGCCTTCTGGCGCCGCCAAGGTGTCGAGGAGACGCGCGAGTACATGCACACGCTGGCTCAAGATGCTGCAGAGCTGCTGTATTCTCGGTGGGAGATGCCCGACCACCTCGCTCGAGAGCGCCAAGTTCCGCCGCACAAGCGACACGCCATGCGTCTCGTTCAACTTCCGACCTCCCGGCGGCTCTGCGGTGGTGCGGTGGTGGAGGAGAAGGACCCCAAGGCCACCTCGACCGATGCGAAGCGCGTTCAGGACGGACTCCACTACATTCACCACATTGAAGTGCCTGTCAAGTGCGTGGATGGCCGGCTTTACGTCCGCCTGTCAGCCCACGTTTACAACTGTCTCGAGGATTTCGAGAAACTTGCTGTCGCTGCAGTGGCGAGAGATTAGAAGCTAGGGGAAGTGGAATCAATCAAAGAAGTGACGATTTGCCAGCAGAATCTTTGGCAAGAGTCGCGCGTGGTGAATGGGCGTGGAGTGGAGTCCTCATTTGATTGACATCGGCGGCAATGCAGGCTTCCGGGCGATTTGTTTGGCTCTTGTCAACGTTATTCACGACGCTGGTGGATGCACAGGCTTCGCTGGTTCTCGTGGATCGACAAGTGTCAGCGGAGTTGCTACGCGTGGTCCCTGGGAATCCTGGCTCTGCTGCTGCGTTGGTGACCTGGTCAGCCTTCGACAACGCGCTCGAGGGCACTGGCGGCACTGCAAGCGTCGGAGCGTACGAGGTGCAGTACGCGCAGTCAGGTTCAGGAGCCTGGAAATCGTTAGGTGACACGCTTACTGGGCTTCTGATCGATCCGAACGCTCAAGCCACGGAGCCTGTGCCCAAACAGCGCGTTTTCACGCGAGCAAACGCCGGTGAGACCATCAGCGATGGGTATTTCAGGCTGGCCCTGTCGTACGAGGGCTCGAGTCCAAGCCCACTGGGCGGACGTGCCACGACTGGGGCAGTGACACCTCCGATCGCGTTTGATGCGAGCGCGTACACTGTGAAGGCTGCGATCGAGTCGCTGGAACAGATCACGAAGGTGCAGGTGTTCCGGAATGCGCTGGATGCGTACGGAGCTTTCGAGTGGATCATTTTGTTTGACGATATTGACTACGACACCGATGACCCGCTCCCACTGCTGTCATTGTACACCGAAACACTGTCAGCTCAATGGACTGGGGACGGAGATCAAGTGGCTATTCAGTATCTGCGAGTTGTTCCAAGCTCTCCTAGTCACCACCGTCGTATTTGCTCCGACGTCTGCAGCTACGAGGCCACTGCATTGCAGACTGGCAAATCGTTCGTCTTCCGCGTGCGAGCTCAGTACTCGTACGACATCGGCTGGGGCTCTTGGAGTGCCAGCAGCGAGCCATTGAAGGTTCCTGCTACGCAGCTACCCCGAGCACCTTCGGCCCCTGAATTGCTAGGCGCGACGACATCCCTTCTTACAATTACGTGGCGTATGCGGCGTGATCTCGAGCAGAATAACGGCATATTTGCTACCGAATTGTTTCCTGTCGCTAGCTTCCATGCACAGCAGCAGTGTGACGACGCAGTTGGCTGGACCACGATCAGCGAGCGTATTGTGCCAGGGTTCAGTGGTAACAAGGACACATTCTCCACTGTTGCAGGCTCCCTGGAGCGCCCTCCTGGGTCTACGTGCATCTTCCGTGTATCAGCGACGACAACGAATGGCCAAGGCCCCTTTAGCGTGGCTTCAGCTCCGTTCACGACTCTCCACACAGCTCCAGGCCCTGTTGTGAATTTACGCGTGGCTCGAGACCCTCTGACTGTAGTTTGGGAAATTCCTGCAGTGCTGGGAGGGCACATGGAGGGCTCGTTAACATACGAGGTCGAGTATCGTATTGCTCGTAGTTCCACGTGGACCCGACTGCCAGATTCGCTGGTTGACAACATCAAACGCACCGCTAACATTTCGCTGGTGTCGCTTGAAGGATACACCACTTACGTCGCACGTGTTAGAGCGATTGCTATCGAGGAGAACCAAGCTGGTAGCTACTCGCAGTCCCCAAAATTCCTGACAGATTACTCCGTCGACAAGGTTGACTCGGAGCGCCCCGATTCCACACTCGGAACAAGGCAGGTGGTCTTCGCCGCTTCGCGACAACAAAGCGCGAACAAGCAGGACTGGTACTACGTTCGAATGACCGGCGATGGCGGCAGTGGTGGCTCTGCTGCTAGTAGCGTCCCGGCAAAACCCGGCGAAAACGGAGTCGTGCTCATATTCCCCGTGACCTGGTCGGGCGAGAGGCTGTCCGAACGCACGTTTTTCTTCACTGGCGGCCTGCAAACGTACCGAGTTCCAAGCGGCCAGCAACAACAGCCACCAGCCAGACAGCTCGCCCTCCGGATCGTTGCGCTCGACGTTTACGCATGGGGTGCCGGTGGAGCTGGTGCTCGATCTTCGAGTGCTGTCTCGAGCACTTTGAGCAATGGTGGAGGTGGTGCCTTCGCGCGCGGGCTGTTCCGCGTCAACGCAGGAGACGTCGTTCACGTTTTAGTTGGCGGTGGAGGCCATGAAGATGGTCGTGGCGGCTTCAACGGAGGCGGTAATGGAGGAACGGGGGGGTTTCCTGGGGGAGGTGGTGGTGGGTCTTCCGAAGTGCGAGTAAATGAACGCACGATCCTCGTAGCTGCTGGAGGAGGTGGCGCCGGGTCCACCGACTATTGCTGTGCGCACGGCGGCGCTGGCGGCGGACTGGGGCAAGCCGAATCGGGTCTTGCTGCTGATGCCACAACCATCCCGCTGGACTTGGCTGTCACTGGGGAGGCGCCTCGCGACGAGTATCATTCCTCAAACGTGGCAGGCGACGATCGAGACTTCGTTGGGCTCCCAGCGCGCCATCAGCACCTGGACTGGGGCTTTGCAGCCAGCAGCGCAGACTACTCTGTTCTAGCAACGGGCGGTCAGGGAGCTTCGCCAACGGCACCGGGTCTTGCAGGGACAGCGGGCACCTACCAGTATTCTTTGGAAGGTGAGTGCCTGTTGAACCCGCGAACGTCATTGATGGAGATCGTGGTGTCTCCGCTGATGGCAGCTCGCTGGCCATCGCAGGGTCAACGCGGACGCGGAGGAAGCGGACAAAGTGGGAAGCAAGCAGGAGGGGGGGGTGGTAGTGGCTTTTACGGTGGGGGAGGCGGTGGTGCGGGCGTCGACGGAGCAGGGGGTGGCGGTGGAAGCAGCTACGTCTCCTTCGGAGACCTGTTCAATTCGTCCAAGACTGGCCTTAGCGATGCTGGCCTTCGACCGCAGACGACCGGCGAAGCTGTTAGACAACTTGACGTGACCCCGTTGACGTCGTCAAGTGTCAGCGTGAGCTGGAAGGCACCTCCCTATGGCTTTTCGCAACTTGTGGAGGGTTTTGTGGTTGAGATGGCTAACCGCTCGGCGAACGAAGACTTCCGCGTCGTACGCTTGATCACTCTGCCCAACGCTGCCATCACGGGAAATAGCGGGAATCTCACCATTAGCGGACTATCACCTACGGCTGCGTATCGTTTTCGAGTGAGGCCACTACAGCTCAACGGTCACGGCGTCTACAGCGACGTGGTCACACTCCGGATGCCTCCGAAGCCAGCAAATACGTGGCAGCGTTGCGTTACTCGGAGTTTGGATGAAGAGGCCACGAGAGCTGGGATGCGGGTAACCAATGCACCCCCGTTGATACGGCTGCCGTCCGCACGACGAGGACACTCGCTTACAGCCATGGACAATTACCTGTATCTCTTTGGTGGGCTAGCTAAGAGCTATGAGTGCAACCGGGCCCACAAGATACCGTGTCTACTGCAACAGCGACCACGCGCGGTGTCGAACGAGCTCTGGCGGTATGATTTACTCACCGAGACGTGGTGGCAAGTGCCCCAACCAACGGTACTGCCCCCTCCGCGTGAAAAACATTCGATGGCTGTAGTGAGTGGCCGACTGCTGCTCTTCGGAGGACGGCAGACTGATGCATCTGACGCCAATGATGCATCAACGTGGGGTCCACAAGCTTTGAATGATCTATGGGAGCTGTCGGTGTCGTCCACGACGGCCAAGCAGATTTCCGTGTCGCTGGATACCCACCAACCAGCAAGCCTCGCCATTCCTGATGGAGGACAAGTTTTCGCTCTTGGCACAAAGAGCGTTAGCTCCAGTGGCGAGCAGCTTTGCGTCACGAACGTGTCCGTGACAGTGCAAGTCACACACGCGTGCCTTCATAAGCTGCGGATGCAGCTATTTGGACCAGGACCAGCGACGTTCCCGGGACGACAACAGAGTGTCCACTTCCCAGTGGATTCACAGGCTCGGGAGACGACGTGGAGTGACAGCCAAGGACTGGGAAGTTTTCAAGGAGATCACCGAGCCACCGGCACTGCTCCGAACACGAGATCGTTCCCAGTATTACTGCGGAGTCCAGAGGAAGCTGCGGATAAAGTTGCCTGCTCGTCAGGGACCCAGAAGGTGAGCTTCGTGTCCTCTGGCAGTAGTACTGGGACACCACTCGAAGCCCTCTCGGTCTTCCACCAGCTACCAGTTGCCGGCAATTGGACGCTTGGGCTGGCTGACACGGCGACTGACGGCTTTGTCGGCACGCTTGACTCCTGGGATGTCGCTTTTGACATAGCACCCTGCGTTCCAGCGTTCACGTGGACCAATGTATCTGCATTATCGACAGGATCAGCTCCAGCGCCACGGTTCCAGCACTCGGTTGTCGTGTTTGAGAGCAGTATGTTCGTCTTTGGGGGCACTCGTGGGGGGACCGGGTTGGACCTGAACGACCTGTATCGGCTAGATTACACCCCGAGCGTGGCCTTCGGTGTCGCCCCCACCGCGAAGTGGACACAACTTGCCTCACTAACCGACAGTGATAGTCCGAGCATAGCGGAGAGACGAGTTCATGTTGGACGTGCAGCTCTGCTTACTCCGTACGAGTTATTGGCGGTTGGTCGCGGCCTGAAGCCACCTCGGCGAGCATCGCTAGGATCGAGAATCCCGCTGTCGGCATCTCGCTTCGAGACGCAGCTCGACGTTCGCTTGAAGCAACTCGAAGACATGATCGACGGTTGGCGTCAAATTCGCGCGAGTTCTGGAGGGAGTTTGAACTCCGTTGACGAGAAACTGCCCGTGCCGCGTTATTGGGGATCTAGCGCTTTCGTTTTCTCGCCTCCAGGCAACAGCGTGCCGCGTGCGTTCCTCTTTGGTGGACAGGATGATACGACGCTGCTGGACGATCTGTGGAGTCTGGAGCTGTCGCAGTTGGATGAAGACTTCCCACGTGACCGACTGAAGACAAGACGGCTCAAGGCTTGTGCTTGGCGACAGGAAAACTCGGCGTACAAGGCGCAGTGGGCGGCGTCTTGCGGTGCGACCACCACCGCCGCTGCAGTGAACAAGTGCACGCTGGAAATGCTGTTGTTGTACGCATGGTGTGAGGAGTACTACCAATCTATAATGCTCTGAAGCAGTTGAACGAAGCCTACCACTGCTACAGTCTATTCTTTTGGAGTACGTTCGTCTCCATCGTCTCCATCTTCGACAGGCTCATACTCCACCACTTTTGTCGATAGCTCTCCAAACACTCTCTCAAGTATCTGTAGCACACTTGCAAGCACTTGGTCCAATTGATGCGGCGGCAAATATTCGTCGCCCGTGGACTTGGCGATTGTCACGATCGCAGGAGGGTTAGCTGCATCTAGTGCATGGGAGTGAAGGAATTGCTCCAGCTCGGTCACCATGTTGTGTATCTCTTCCGAGGAGCTTTCGTGGTGGGGTAGATCCAGAAAGGGTCCAGCAGCCCAAATCTCACTTCGTGTAGCTTCGTCATCGCGATATCGCTCCAACAACTGAGCGAAGTTGCCGAAAACGTCCTCGACATCGACATCGTCTGCATACAACACTGCGAGCTCACTCACAACTTGCGTCCAGTCTTGCGTGTCGACAGCCTTAAGCCGATTGATGAGCTCACGAAATGTTTTCCTTTCTGAATCTCGTTCAATAGCCATCATAGATTCGAGCCGAGATCTCTTGTAGCGCACGCATGAAAACACTTGGGCAACGGTCTTCACAGCCGATTCGCCAATTCGTGTCTCCAAGTCTAAGACAACAGAGAAATAAGCGCATAAACTTCAATTCATTCATAACCTCTGCGTACCCACCAACCTTTGCGAAATGGGTCCCACGTCGAGAAGTAGTCGAGGTCGATATCGAGGACGTAACCTTTTGACTTTTGGCGAGCATTGCCGATCGCTTCAGCAGACACCGCAGTAGCCTCAGCTGTTGAACTTGTCTCCGTAGCAAACAGGTCCCAGTATCTACAGTAGTCATCGTACAACAACGTTCAGCTACAAGTTACTACCACACCTAAAAATCCTCTAAAAATCATTCTTACCGAACAGAAGACGCAACCATTTCGTCCACGGGGCAAAACAGTTCGTCCTCCACGAAGTGAGGCAGCTCACTCGTCACCCCCAGCGCTGCTGCATCACGGAAATTAGAGAAATTGACAGAACTCGCGTCGGGTATTTAACGTCTTCGAACTTACCGTTCGACTTCCTCTTCCCGATGGCCAGTTGCTTGAATGCCCCAGTCGGCATCTGGCAGTCAGAAATTCGTCAGTCAGCCCCACCACCGCCGCACCAGCTCATAGAAAGCACCTGCGTCGCCCACGAGGGTTTCAGCCACGTGATTTGGCTCACGTGCCCTGCGAACACCAACGGCAGCAGGAACTCGGCGATGCCTGCACAAAAAGGTCACTCCAAGTCGGTCACCCCGCTGGAAAATTATTTTACGTCGGACCCGAACCTGCGACCGAGTCGTCCAGTGCGTCGTAGAGCGTCTCCGGCTGGAAGATCGCATCGGTGTCCATTGCAGTGGGGAAGGACAGATCTGGGTGGGCGTCCACATGCAGCACGTGGATGTCGGTGAAGGGCAGGAGACGCTGGCGGATGGCCTGTAGTATACCCACGTTAAGATAATTAACAACGGCACGAAACCGAGCTGGACAGTTATATATTATTACGGAACAAGTAATACCAGGTGGATGTCCCGCAGACAGTGGTGGTGGTCGTCCACGATCACCACGGGCAGCGTCATGGCGTGCGATGATACAAAAAGGCAAGTACCGGTACTGGTACTGGTACCGGGTCGCGTGGTGTGCGTCACACCAGCTGCAACTTTTCGAATTTCTTCACTTGTGTTCAGTATGGTCCGCAAAAGCTTAAAGTGTGTCGCAGAAAACGCGAAGTTTGAAACTTCGCGCCTCCTCTTGTCCTCAAAAGACAGTCTCCTATCAATACACCTCCTTTGTCCAAGTGGTGCAATCAATCGCGTGCGGTTACGCGGGTTACGCCCCGTCGGAGCCCCCATACATTCGCTCCAAGTTCCAGGCTCAAAAATGGCCGACGCCGCGATGATGCAGATGGAGGAGCAGGAGGTGCAGCACAAGATGGAGATCATGGACGAGCTGCGCGCCGCGCACGAGGCCGAGGGCGAGGACGACGACTGCGACGCGGGCGG